>VXBQ01011923.1:76957-100514 GCA_013400175.1 Phainopepla nitens | reverse complement strand
GGGGCGGGGCCGCCAAGATGGCGTACCAGACGTTCCGGCAGGAGTACCTGCAGGTGCCGCCCGTGACCCGGGCCTACACCACCGCCTGCGTCCTCACCACCGCCGCCGTGGTCAGTGCGTGACGGGAACGGGGAGCGGGGTGGCCGCGGAAGGGGAGCCCTCAGGCACCGCCCCCGCTCGGAGCCCCGCGGATCCCCGGAGCGAGGGGATCCCCGAAACGGGCCCCGGGGAGGTGCAGAGCCGGAATAAATAACAACAGCCTGAGGGTTGTTGTATCGGGGCTCCCGCTTGCCAGAAAGCTCACAGTGCTGGTTGAGGACTTGCTGGGCTCTTTTTGGCATGCAGGAATGGGTTGCTGGTTTGAGTGTCTTATTTTTTTCTTCTTCTTCCTTTTTTTCTTGTATTGATCCTTTCGAAATGTTCTCTTCTTTTTCAGCAATTAGAACTTATCACGCCCTTCCAGCTGTATTTCAATCCTGAGTTAATATTTAAGCACTTTCAAGTAAGTGTGTTCTGAAGCACGGGAGGTTTTAAACAGCGCTGTTGAGTTTTTTAAGTGTTTGGCTTCTCAAAATAGTGTACTTTTTGTATTAGACATACACTTTTTAAAAGCTACTGTAGCCAGAGTGCAGACCACTGTACCTTAAAATAGATCTTAGTTTCATTTTCTGTAAAGGAGATTTTGGTTTCATTGTTACTTGCTTATCTATTTAGACAATAAAAATAAGCTGTCATGTTTAAAGTCCTTATATTTGTCTTATTTCCAGATATGGAGGTTAATCACAAACTACTTGTTCTTTGGACCAGTTGGCTTTAATTTTTTATTTAACATGATCTTTTTGTATCCTTCACCAAGTTGTGTTGGCTCCCTTGGCAAGCAGAGCTCCGGAGTGCAGGAACGTTGCTGTGCCTGCACACAGGAAAGCTTGGCTTCCTGGGAATTCAGCAATTCCAACTTCCCCGCTGTCATGAATGAATGAGCTTGAAGGGTGTCTCCTTCTTGAAGTGGTCAAGAATTTTGCCAGTTACTTGTTTTTTTGGTGTTAGGAACTTGTACAAGCCTGATCCTTCAGGTGCAGGAGAAAATTCCAGGTAACTTTTTTTGTCTCCTGGGTCACCCTCTCTGCTGAAGCATCCAGAAAGAGCCAAGTGATGCAGTAAATTGCTAAAACACTTTTAAGCTGATACAGAATTGATAAGTTTTCTGCTTGGATCTGTCTCTAAACTCTTTTGCACTGGAATTTTCCTGACCTGTGGCCTCAGATACCGCTACTGCCGCATGCTCGAGGAAGGCTCTTTCCGGGGTCGGACGGCAGATTTTGTATTTATGTTCCTTTTTGGAGGACTTTTAATGACTGTATCCTTTCTGGTTTAACTCCCATCTCCTTTAGTAAAAGCTGAAGGTGTGTGAATGAGAACTGAAACCTCGTTGTTACTGTTATTTAATACAGTTTGGTGCACGAGGAGTACTGATGTTTGTTAGGGTGGTTTTGAATACTTTGGGATTGTTGCTGGTTTTTCAGGGTTTTTTTCTGCTTGATCGTGGAAATGAGGTTATCAGGGGACTGTTCAGGTGTGGGATCGTGCTCAGGTTGTCTGTGAAGAATTAAATTATGCTTTAATGAGATTATTGATGCTGCAGGTACCCCAAATCCTGCTGCAGCTGTTGGATTTGACGGCCAGCACTTTGATGTACTTGCGCTGGGAAAGCGAAGTTACCAGCTGTGTGGAAAACATGGGATTACAAATTAAGCTGCGAAATTCCTGACCTCACAAAAAAGTGTTTCCTTAACCAGCCATGCCAGCTTTTTGGGCTGTTTGTGAACTTGGTGTTCCTGGGCCAGGCGTTCACCATCATGCTGGTGTACGTCTGGAGCCGCAGGAATCCCTACGTCCGCATGAACTTCTTCGGGCTCCTCATCTTCCAAGCCCCATTTCTGCCCTGGGTGTTGATGGGCTTTTCACTGCTTTTGGGGAACTCCATCATTGTGGATCTCCTGGGTGAGCAGTGGCTACAGTCAGGAGGATCTGTTCCCTCCTCGTGTTTTGTACGAAACAGAAAATAAGGACGAATCCGAGGGCTAAATGTCCTAATGCTTGTTAGGAATGTTAGTTCTTCTGATATGTTTGTGCCAGGCTTTTCTGATTTCTAACCACTGTAGCATGTTTTGTGCTGTGATAAGGATGGAAAGAGCTTCTGATGTTTTGGCCTTTAATTGCTTGTAATCAGCCCTGATGCATCATCTGACCATAGCATCAGTCTACTGAAAAAAAGTAGTTTATATTACTATTTTATCAACTCTAATAGAGCCAAAACATCAGTGTTTTTAATTATGACAAGATGTTTTCCCAATATTAATGTCTTGTAGTATAAGTTAAGCTTTTTATCTGCTTTAAGCTTTCTCCCTTAGGTTTTGTATTTCAGTATCATATTTTCTGTGAGAGAACCAATGTGTGTTGTTTTTCTGAAAACTCCAGTGTAAAGCATTTGAGGGTTGTAAAGGACAACTACTGAAAAGTCACCTTTTGGCTTTTGTTTCTATACCAGGCATTGCTGTTGGGCATATATATTTTTTCTTAGAGGATGTCTTTCCCAATCAGCCTGGTGGTGGGAGGCTCCTGAGAACACCGTCTGTCCTGTGAGTATTGTCTGCTTCGGAGGAGACATGGGCAAAGTGCTTGTTTGGAAAACTGTTTGCAATTCAGTCACATCAGCTTCTGGTGAATTGGGCAGAGACAGAATTGGGGGGTGTCTGGTCTTGCTTTTTATTGAACTGGTGTTGCCAAACAAGGAGCTGGCATTTGTTTAAGTGGGAAGCAACTTAACTAGGAGAAGAGCTGAAGGATTTTACCTTTGGTTTCTCAGGCTTTGCTGACAGCTTTTTTGGTGGCACCAGAGCTGTGTCCCCTGCTGAGTGTGAGCAGTGGCTGAGGTATTTCATGTAAGATGTCTAGTGTTTTTTATCTTCTGTAAGAAGAAAATCACAGTTTTGGAGAAGAAACCCTTCAGTGTTTATAGTATTGATAAACTCAGTTCCCTCTTGTGTGCGTGCTCTAATCCTCTGTGGTGCTCTCCCAGAACACCTCTGATAGTTGTTTTTCACAGAATCATAGGCTATCCTGAAGATGTCTGGCATAGAATATTGATATCATAAACAGAAGATGAACCTCATCAGTCTTGATTTGGGATCTCCTCCCTGGTGCCTCCAAACTAGAGAACACAAATCCCACTGCCTGGGCAGTGAGGGAGGACACTGTGCAGTGTGTGAGCTGTTTCCATCCCACTGTGAAACCTGTGTTTTAAGGGCTAACCATCCTTTGTGTTTTCCAGGAAAGCAATATTTGACACGCCAGAGGACGACCCCAACTACAACCCCTTGCCAGAGGAGCGCCCGGGGGGCTTTGCCTGGGGAGAGGGGCAGCGCCTCGGGGGATAAGCAGGGCCTGTGCCAGAGCCCAGGCACCCCTGGGAGGGACTGGCCTGGCCCCAGTGCCACGTGGGGACTCTCCTTGCCCAGCGCAGAGAGGACTCCGTGACAGCTCTATGGTTTGGGATATACAAGCACTTTATGAAATGGCAGTCTCACCCAAGGCACTCCCAGCATTTCCCAGTCAGGGAATTCGTTGTGCTGGATATAATCCAGTGGAGCCAAAAATTGACAACTGGAAACCGTTTCCCGTTGGCTTCGGTTAACAAGGCCACACAAGTACTTGTTTAGAGTGATTTCTAAAGCTTTTTTTTTTTTTTTCAAGGTATTTGATACATGAAACTCTGGGGGGAACTTTACAGGGGACAAACCCAACTTTTTGGGTTTCAACTCATTTTTTTATTCTTGCATAAAACAACTACAAGATGATTGAACGTCTAAGTCACTATTTCAATGGCAAAAGGTTTTTTTAATCTGAGGTGCTGCTGTCTCTAGTCATCTTTGAATTGCAGGGAACACCACATGCAGCATAATGCAGCTTTTCACTCTGCCAGTTGGGTTTTTGGAATGTTCTGCAGGCCGAGGCTACGTTTTGGTGGTTTTTTTCCCCCCAGGACTGTGTGTTCAGGTGCCCAGTTTTCAGACTGGTGGTTAAAAATGTGTGCCTGCAAAATCCACCCCCACGTGCCCTCTGCTGTTACTGAATGACCTGCAGCACTGGAGAAGGAAACTTGTCTGGAGTCAAGACTCAAATGATGATGAGTTGAATAAAATGTCTTGTGGATCCTTTTTGGTTAATCCTCTGTATAATCCTGTAATCTTGAGGCAGCAGGTGGAAAAGCAGGGGCTGGGAAAAACAAATCCTTGAAGAGACAGAGAAAACGGAAGCTTTTCCCACGAGTGTCTCAGAGCTGCAGGACCCAGCACTGTCTTCTCAGGATGTGAAACCCATGGTCTGTGGATGAAGTTTGTTGTGGGGTGGTTGTGTCCAACACAGGCCAGTGAGATTGAGTGGGATTTACTTTAAAGCTACATTGGTTATAAATATCTCTGAGGAGCCACACAGGAATTTGAAGCTCAGTTCAGCTCATCGTGGTCAGTTGTTCTTAAATTGCCATAGAAAGTGCTGGGTAGGGCTTTATTGATTATATCATAGTAGATAAAAGGAGTTAAAGCTGCATCTTCATTCTACATTTTAGAGATGGGTTTACCCATGAGATGTGGGTAAAGTCTCAGATTTTATTTTTAAAAACTGGCTACAGTTTTAATTTTTTTTTAAATTTATAGTCCAGGAGAGAAATATGTGGGGATCTTGGGGGAAATGCTTTGCCCACAAGCAGTGTGTTAGATTCTGATAAAGTGTGTGAGGTAATTTGTATCTGCTGTTTCATCGGTTAAAGGTTATAAAAGCTTACGGGAGCTTTATGGGATTTTACGGAGTTTTTGGGGCAGTTTTGATTGTCTTTAGAACAGACTTTTAGTGCTCCTAGAGAGCAAGTGTTTTGGACAATGTTGCTTCAGCATAGGTTATGATGCAGGAATTTGATCAAAACCCTATTTTTCTGGGTTTTTTTTTTTAGTTCAGTGTTTGAGAACCCCTCTGTAGCTTGTTACTGGGACAAGTCCTGAATGGCAACGTGTCCCGACCCTGCCTGCAGCCGGCTCTCTGCCCTCCTTGGCTGCATTTGCCGTTTGGTGCCCCTGATTTTTCTGAGGGGCGCCCAGAGCCGGGAGCGCTGCAAATGGCGGCGGCGGCGGCGGGACTACAACTCCCAGGATGCTCCGCGCAGCTTCGCGCGGCGGCGCCATCACTGCGCCGGGGAGCCCGTGGAGCGCGGCCCCGGCGGGCCGGGACGGGAGCGGACGGAGCCCCGGGACAGCCCCGGCGGGACGGGACGGGACGGGACGGGACGGCGAGGGGCGATGGCTCAGGACAGCGAGGAGCCTCCGGCCAAGCGGTTCAAGGCGGCCCACCCCGGCACGCAGCCCCAGAGCGCCGCGCCGCCCGCACACGTGCAGCGCCGCTCGCTGCCCATCTCCGGGGCCCGCGGGGCGCTGCTGGACCGGCTCCGCCGCCTCGACACCGCCGTCCTCATCGGTGAGTGCCGGGCCCGGCGCTGCCCCACCGACTGGGCCGGGAAAAGCTGCCCAGAAATGGCTTGGGTGTAAATCTGAGGAGTGGTGAACGAGGAGTATAATGATTTTGGCAGCCGGGGTTAAGGCAGCTGTGGACTTCGCTTTTATGGAGAAGGCAAAAGTATTTCCCTCTCCTTTCGCTGTCTGCCTGGAGTTCAGTCAAAGCCAGATGGCAAAACTCTCCTCTTCTGAAGACTCTAATTTTCAGGGTTTTTCTCTGATTTTATTATGCTTTCAGTGAGTGCAAGCTAAAAAGCTTTTTGTCAGACTCAGGAGCTGAAGATATATACCACTTCCCGCCTGGTAGTCTAAAGACTCAGCATTTACTGTAATTAAATGAAAATGCTGTGTATGTCACTGCTGTTAGTGTCACACCGCAGGCACTTCACCTCCAGAGAGGCTGGAGGGAGCTCTGCACAGGAGTCCCAGCAGCAGGAGGAGGGCGTTGGGTGGCATCTCTGACCTGCCCCTGCTTTGTGCTGGGAGTTCCTATCTTCAGCTTCCCCATCCTCAAATAGTGCTAAAAGTTAACGTCAAGAACCGAGTTTGACAACGCTGTGAAAGTGTGTGTGTGGGAAACCCTGTTCCCTTGATATTCCTTAGGAGAAACGGGCTCGGGGAAGACCACTCAGCTCCCTCAGTACCTGTTCGAGGCGGGCATCGGCCAGCCGGGCTCCATCGCGGTGACCCAGCCCCGCAGGGTGGCAGCTGTCACCCTGGCTGCCAGAGTGGCCGAGGAGAAGAGGACGGAGCTGGGGAGGCTGGTAGGTTGATTAATTTTGGTTTAGTGCTGCAGTGGGGCCCTCCAGGCTTCAGTGGGTAGGATAATAACAGCCACAGGGGGTATAGTCTTAATTTATGATTAGTTTTGGGTGCTACAGTATAACAAGAACGTGAAAGCTGTAAAGGAGTAAACTCAAAGGAGAGACACGAATATGGTGAAGGGTCAGGAGGGGCCACATAAAGGAATGGCTGAGATCACTTGGTCTGTTCAGCTGGAGAAGGGGAGGATTTGGTCACAGCTCACCAAGCTTCCTCCTGAGGGGCAGCTCCAATTTCTGCTCTCTGTGACCAGGGACAGCAGGAGGGAACAGCTGGAGCTGTGCCAGGGCAGGGTCTGGGTGGAGATCAGGGAAAGGTGTTTCCCCCTGAGGGTGCTGGCACTGCCCAGGCTCCCCAGGGAATGGGCACGGCCCCGAGGCTGCCAGAGCTGCAGGAGCTCCCAGGGATGCCCAGGGTGGGATTGTGGGTGTCTGTGCAGGGGCTGGACTGGATGATCCCTGTGGATTCCTTCCAGCTCAGGATAATCTATGATTCCATAATTAAATGAATGGAGAAAAATGGCTCTTTGCCTGCCAGATGACAGGGTGGGCATGGTCTGTCTCTATGGTATTGTACTTCTTGATTATTATCTGGGTAGTTCAATTTGAAAAAATACTGATTCATGAATAAAGCAAAAGAGATTGTGCTCTCTTCCATTGTGCTCCCTGTATCAGAAGGCAAGGAGAGCTGAGTGCTGAATTTGTGTGGGGCTGGGGGAGAAAAGCGGAGGAGAAGGACTTTCCCTGCATAAAATCCTTGGAGAGTGTGGAATCATTTCAGGAAGGAAGGCTGGCTGGCTGACTTGGGGGCCATTTGTGGTGAACACAAATCTTCCTTCTAGTTAGGAAGAAGCCCACTGGAGGTGCTGGGAGTATCATTGGGGTGGCTTGCTAGATGTGGAAGATGAACTGCTCACATACAGCGGATAAAGCGCTCTGCTTTACGGAGCTTCCGTGCACTCTGTCCCATGCAGTGACCAGGGGGTGTGTAGTCCTCCCCTGTGGCACCATAGCAGTGAGAAATGGCAGTCTGTGCCAGACTTTGTGCCAGTGGCAGAGAGAAATGGCAGTCTGTGCCAGACTTTGTGCCAGTGGCAGAGAGAAATGGCAGTCTGTGCCAGACTTTGTGCCAATGGCAGTGAGAAATGGCAGTCTGTGCCAGACTTTGTGCCAATGGCAGTGAGAAATGGCAGTCTGTGGCAGTGTTCGTGCCAATGGCAGTGAGAAATGGCAGTCTGTGGCAGTGTTTGTGCCGTGCTCCCTGCAGTCCCTGTGTGATCCCCCAGGTCGGCTACACGGTGCGCTTCGATGACTGCTCGTGCGCGCAGACCAGGATCCGGTTCCTGACGGACGGCATGCTGCTGAGGGAGGCCATCGGGGACCCCCTGCTGCACAGGCACAGCGTGGTCATCCTGGACGAGGCCCACGAGAGGACCCTCCACACTGATGTGCTCTTTGGAGTGGTCAAAGCCGCCCAAAGGAAGCGCAAGGAACGGGGCCTGCGGCCGCTGAAAGTGTGTTCATCCGGGGTGCTGGGGTGGGGCTGGGCTCTGAGTGCTCTCAGCATCTCCTGGGGCCTTCCAAAGTGTTGGGAGTTTCAGCCTTTCTTGTAGCCTGGGTAGCTGTTGTTGTGGTCCATGGTAAAGAGGCAGGAAGGGCCTTTACATGGGTTCCACAGAGATGTTTATTCCAGCCACGCACTTGGGTAGTCCAGGGTCAAGGGCAGAGGCCAAGGCAGAAGCAGGGCAGAGGAAAAGGCAGGCCTCATGGGGAGGGTCCAGGTTCAAGTGTCAGGGGGGTTGGGGCAGGGAGAGCATCTAGCACCAATTATCAAGGGGGAAGGGGGCAGTACAAAGGTGGGGTTAGGGTCTGGAAGCCAATGGGGCAATAGCGGGGGAGTGACTGAAGGACACAGGGACAGGGCGAGGGCACAGGGCTGATGAGGGAACAGAACAGGAGTACATTGGCATAACAGAACAGGGTATCCTGAGAGAAGCCTCTTGTGTCTCCCTAACTTAGGGAATGCCTTTCAGGATCTCCACAAGCCTTGACCATTTTTCTGTTCCTAAAAAGTCACTGTAAATCTGAATAGTTAAGAGTGTCTGACTTATGATGTGTGGGCCTGATGTGACACCTCTGAACAAGGTATCTGGTCACCACCATGACACCTTTTTTCCACAAAAGCCCCTTGGGTGTGAGTTGTAGGCTAGACAGAGTTCTGGGGAAGTTTTGGCCCTGCTGTTCAGATCACTCCAGGTGCAGGAGCTCTGGCTGAAGGGACAGCTGTAGGACGTGCTCATTCCCAGGTAGGGCACTGCACCTGGGATGGGTGAACGTGTCAGGGATTTGTGAAAGCACATTGGCTTTGCTGGAGGAGCCTGGCAGGGGACTTTCATGGCCTTGTTCCACATACCAGCTCATTCCATCACACCAGTGTTGTCTACTTGTGTTAAAAAGCTGTTTGCTTTAATGAGGGGGAATCACTCTCTTCTGTCCCAAAGCCTGTGAGCTGTTCTGAGCATGGCTCTCAGGATCCAGAAGCTGACTTTTGGCCGGTCCTGACTCATTGGTGTGAGGCTGGGTGGAAGCTGCAGTGCTGACCCGTGCTGTGCTCCCCCTGAAGGTGATTGTCATGTCAGCCACCATGGATGTTGACCTGTTCTCCCAGTACTTCAGTGGAGCTCCTGTCATCTACCTGGAGGGCCGGCAGCATCCCATTGACATCTTTTACACCAAGGAGCAGCAGAGTGACTACCTGCAGGCAGCACTGGTGTCCATCTTCCAAATCCACCAGGTATGAGGGTCTCTGCAGGTTTGTGTCCCTCTGGGGCCAGGGGTTGGCATGTTGTGCCAGGATGTTTGTCTGCCAAACACCTGGATTGTTGTGTCATTTCATTAAACTGCATTTAGTGCTTTGAATTTGCTGTTGGGATTTGGGACCTGTATATCCAGGCTGGAGCTGAAGGGAGACTGCTAAGCAAAGCTCTAATGTCAGCTGATGCCTAAAAACTTGAATGTTCCCCTCAGCTGAGTTCTCTGTATGTGAGTGCTTGCTGGCTCTCTCTGCCTAACCTGGACAGTTATTTGAGGAGACAGCAATTCCTCCATCCTTTTAACACCCAATCCCTCAAAATATGATTTACCCTTTACCTCTGTTGAATCTGTTGGGAATTCTGGCTGTTACATACCTTGCACCACATATGTGTGTTTTCTTTCTTAGCCTGCTTCAGAGACTTGCTGCCAGAGCCACATCTCATTACCATCTCAATTCTCCTTTTCTACCCAAACCCTCCTAACTTGCTTTTTCCTCTGGCTCCAGGAAGCCCCTGCACGCCAGGACATCCTGGTGTTCCTGACTGGTCAGGAAGAAATTGAAGCAATGACCAAAACCTGTCGAGACGTTGCCCAGCATCTCCCCGAGGGCTGCCCACGGATGACAGTGCTGCCCCTTTATGCTTCCCTGCCCCACTCCCAACAGCTCCGTGCCTTTAAACCTACCCCTGAGGTGAGGGAATGGGAGGGGTGAACAGCACTGTTACTTGTTTGCTTCCATGAGTCTTTGGAGGAAACAAGAGGACTTGAAGGGCTAAAGCAATCTGTACTGATAGTAAGCAGTGGTCTCCATTTAGGCTGAGTGTCATAAACATAAGGAAGGATTAGAGGGAGTGAAAAGGGCCCAGGAATTTAAATTTCCCCCATTTCATAGGAATTTTGTTGTCCATATCACAGAAAAGCTACAGCAGCTAATGGGGGAAATACTGAGAAAGCTGAAAACCTGAGAATGTTTGTCAGGGCCATAAGAAAAGGAATTTGTGCTGCCTCAGGCTCTTTTGTACCTACTCAACAGATAAATAAGAACACAAATGTTGTGCCAGAAATGAAACCAAAATTGTTGAAAGATGCATTGAGAACAGCTATTCTGGTGGTGTGTTTTGTTGCAAATGCAGGCACATGTTTTAGAAGGTGATTAGAAAATGGAGATTACCTCAGTTTCAGAGAGCTGGCACAGCAAGCACCGTTTGTGCTCACACTGTGGGTCAGGGCTTGGCCCACACTGGCCAAAAGCAGCAGAATTTCTGTGTTGCAGCAGCTCTGGGTGGCCTTGGCTTGGGTTTGATTTGTCCTTCCTCCCAGGGCTGTCGCAAAGTGATCCTCTCCACCAACATCGCAGAAACCTCCATCACCATTGCGGGGATAAAATTCGTTGTGGACACAGGCATGGTCAAAGCCAAGAAGTACAGCCCTGGTGAGGAATTCTGAGGAGGAACAGGGCCAAGATTGTGTTTGGCTTTGTAGAAGTTACTGGAGGCCATAAGCCCCACTGGAAGAGGATTTCAGACACCCTCCATGCTGTTTAAATTAATGTCCCAGGTTTGGGCTGTGGGGTTTTGTGGTGGTTTTTGGTTTGTTTGGTTTTTTTTGGGTATCAGCCATGAGGGGGTAAAAATCTGTCAAATGTGAATCTTCTCTTCATGGACACAGCATGGGATGGTTCACTGTGCTTCACAGTGCTGAAACAAGCAGCTCTGAGCTATATTTGTTTGGCAAACCCTGAGAGTTCTTACTGTTAATGCTCTGTGTTTTCCAAAGCTGTGCCTTACACAGGCACTGAGGTGATGCTTTTCCATGCCCAGAAACTGGCCTGGAGGTGCTGGCAGTGCAGCAGGTGTCCAAGGCCCAGGCTTGGCAGCGCACAGGGAGAGCAGGGAGGCAGGAGAGCGGGATCTGCTACCGGCTCTACACGGAGGAGGACTTCGAGAAGTTCGATGAAATGACAACACCTGAGATACAGAGGTGAGGGCAGAGCCATCACACTCCTTGCCACAGCTCTTTACAGCTGGAGCTGTGGGAAGAACTGGGCAGCAAAACTGGATCTAGGGTCTGACAGAGCGACTTGAGAAAAATGGAAATGTGGGGGCTAAACAGAAAAACTGGGAAACGTGTGCTCAGGGTGGACAGTTGGGCACTGAGACTCCAAACTCATAAGGCAGTAGTTCTCCTGAGTGTCCTCCAGATGTTGGATTTGCCTCTTCCTGGTTTAGGAAGTCAGGCTTCACCAGCAGCATCAGACTAGTCTCTGTCAAGCAGCAGCACAGGCCTGGGACTCTATCTCAGCTTCTGTGAAAGAAAGGAACTATCTCAATTGTTTTTTCTGCCTATGCAGGTGTAACCTGGCCAGTGTGGTGCTTCAGCTCCTGGCCCTGAAAATTCCCAATGTGCTCGCCTTTGACTTCATGTCCAAACCATCTCCTGGTAAGTGGCTACAAAGGCAGCCTTGGGGAAAAAGAGCAGGGAGCAGTCTTGAGTCATGAGGTGTCATAACAACACAACATGAAGGAGTGCCCTGACTGCCAAGGGAAGCAGGAATAAATGGGGAAAGGTGCTTGTTCTCCTGGACAGAGGAGGATTAACCACATTTTGGGATTTCTCTAAGTGCAAAGTACTTGTCCCTCTGGCCAGGGGAGGGAGGCAGTGGTAGAACCAGCTGATCTTTCACATCCCTCAGTGGGAGGCAGGAGCCTCACAGCCCAATGTCCTTGTTTTGGTAGATGCTATTCAGGCAGCAATTGATCAACTGGACCTGCTGGGAGCTGTGACCCAAAAGGAAGATCAGCTTGTTCTGACTACCCTGGGAAAGAAAATGGCAGCCTTTCCACTGGATCCAAAGTTCTCCAAGGTAAAAACTGCAGGAAAAAATAACTTATTTAATCTCATGTACTCATCTCTGTACCATTGATGTTTCTCTTTCAGACTCCTTAAGGAAGGTATGAAATTGGAGGTGTTTGCAGCTCTGGTGTCTTTGCTGTACCTTAATGTACATAATTTACAGCCCTTTTGCTGCATTGCTTGTCATTGTTAAATTCAGGGGAGTTTTTTAAAAGAGAATTTCTTTCCTCTGGCACCTTTGAAAGTGAACAAGGCAAATTTGCTTGCAATTTTCAGGATTGTTTAGCAGGTCCATGAAATATCTGTTGCTGTAGTTGGTTTCAGTCACTGTGTTTGTGCTGGTTGTGCCCTGGTCTAAGGAAGGAGCCTGGTATTTGCTGTTAAAAGTGAGCTTGATGAGCCCATGGGAGGATTTACAGCTGTTCCTAGCCCCAGGTGTTTGAGATTGTCCTAAGCAATGTTTGGTTGAGTTCCTGGGCTGCCAGGGAGCAGAAAGATCTGCCCAGCTGAAGTGGATTTCATCAACCAGTGATGAGTTTTCTTGTGTCTGTGCAGGCCATCCTGCTGTCCCCCAAGTTCCACTGTGCAGAGGAGATCCTGACCATCGTGTCACTGCTGTCAGTGGACAGTGTCCTCCACAACCCCCCTGCCCAGAGGGATGAGGTGCAGGCTGTCAGGAAGAAATTCATCTCCAGTGAGGGGGATCATCTGACCCTGCTCAACGTGTACAGGGCCTACAAGAATGTCAACGGGCACAAGGTGGGGTGAGCTGAGGCTGCCAGTGCTGTCTGAGCTCATGGGTGAACAGTTGTTTGCAGAGACACCTGCATCTTCCATGGCTGGTGCCAAATCCTGCAAAGCAGAGAGAAAGGGGGGCTCATCCTTTACAACTGGGAAGTCAGAGGAAGTTCAGAAACAAAGGTTCCTACAGAAAGCTCTGGCAAGGCTTTTTGGGGCCAGTTCTGTAATCACAGGCAGGACTCTTCCTTCCCTGGTTCCAGCTGGAAACAGAAGGGAGTGGGAGAGTGTTGAGACTTGACAATAAATATCTGGACATGCTCTATGACAGGATTCATTGGAAAAACACTGAGCATATTTAAAAAGAGTTTTGGATTTATCCTACCCTATCAACCCCTCATACTGATTTGTGGATCTGTGGACTCATACACCCTGTTTCTTGTCGTTCTTACCTGATTTGTTTTCACCGCCTGTGGGATAGCAAGTGCTGTTCTGCAGTTCTTGGTGGCTTTGCAAGGCAACTCCGAGTGGGAAAAGAACCATCACATGCTGTTTCTGAGCACTGTGGGAGGGAATCTAGACATAGGGTAGTAAAGGGGGGTAGAAATATGACCAGGAAAGGGGTCAGCACCTTTTTTCTGAGGCAGATTGTAGAGGGGATTCTGATTTTCATGGTATCCAAAGGCTGTCAGGCTCCTGGGGTGAAGAAATATCCCCTCCTAACTCCTGGTGTCCCTGCTGCAGGGATGGTGCAGAGAGAACTTCATCAACGGCAGGAACATGAAGCTGATGGCAGAAGTCAGAGCTCAGCTCAGGGACATTTGTGTAAAGGTAACTTGCTTCCGTGTTCTATTTCTCTGTTTCATTTGTTGGTATTTTCCTGTTTGTCCCCAAACTGATGTCACTGCACCAAGTCCCAGAGGTGAGAAAATGTGGAGTTGTTTTCAATCTCCTGAAAACAACTGGCTAAAAATCCTATCTGTGCAGTTGCATCCCAAAATTTTAAAGCTGCAGGGCTTCGTGGGTCAAGGGGAAATGGGAACCTCTGAGAAGGCTCCTCAGGGAAAGGACAGGTTGTTTAAAGGGTTTTTAAACAAAACTCTAGTGCTCTGATGTGGGTGAGACTGTGCTGTGTGTGCCACGGAGTGCTGTGAGTCTCAGCAGCCTGCGCTGGCTGGCTTCTTCATGGAGTCAGGCATTCAGAGTGGCAGCAGCTTCCCCTCAGCGCTGTTCCTGCTGGGCACAGCGTGGAAGCTGCCACTGAACCCCTGGCAGTGTGTAGTGACATGGGAGCCACCCTCTGGGGTATCATTATTAGTGCTGGTTGGCCTTAAACTCACTTCCAGAAGGAGAGTGACGATCCATTGTGTTGGCTCTTAGTCTGGCTTAGCCTAGCACCCGCTCGAGCTCAGTTCCCAGTGCTCCCCCAGCGTTCAGACGCAGGAAAATCCCCCAGGCTTTCTGAGGAGAGCCCGGTGGAGCGGGGCCGTGTCCCCAGGAGGCTGTCGTTGCTCACTGCCGTGTCTCCCAGCTGTCGCTGCCGCTGGAGTCCTGCCGGGGGGACACGGCCGGCGTGCGGCGCTGCCTGGCGCACAGCCTCTTCATGCACGCGGCCGAGCTGCGGCCCGACGGCTCCTACGGCACCGCGGACTCGCACCAGGCCGTGGCCATCCACCCCTCCTCGGTGCTGTTCCAGGCCAGGCCGGCCTGCGTGGTGTACAACGGGCTGCTGCGCACCAACAAGTGCTACATGCGCGACCTGTGCGTGGTGGACGCCGAGTGGCTGCACGAGGCCGCGCCCGACTACTTCCGCAGGAAGCTCCGCGCGGCCAAGAGCTGAGCCCTGGCTGTGGGACCAGCTCAGCTTCGCCTTGAAAGACTTACTTTTTCAAAAAATTTTTTAATGAATATATATGTAACCGTGTTTTTTATAGGCGGGATGATTTAAGCGTGCCTAAGGAAGAGGGCGGGTATTTATTTATTGTTTAGATTGGGTTTATGTGGTTTTTTCCAGAATAAAGAATTGATGGTGAAAATCCGAATCCTGCGTTTTTGTTTCGTGAGGCACAAAACCGCTTCACACTGGTATTTATGGTGAGGCAGACAGCACAAATGATCATGGGATACTCCAGGAACAGTCCTGGTGTTTATGGTTCTCATGGGAGTGTGTTCGTTGGCAGCAGTCAGGGGTTAAAGATGTGAAGTTAGCACAGTGAATCTGTGCTTCTTGTGCAGAATGGACTCTGCCATTTACGTGTGCAGTGCTCCAGATGCCTGTGTGAAAATGAGAGGTGAAATTTTGGTTCTTTGATGGGGTGATATCAGTTTGATGGGGTGGTACAGATGCTCTCCTGCTCCTGCCAGTGAGCAGCCAATGTGTGTTCTGTGCTTCTCCTCAATGGTGGGCACTAGTGCCAGCTTTTGGACAAAGGAAAGGCTTGGTGCCAGGAAACGCTGCCTTAGTCAGTCTTTCCTCTAAAAGACACATTGCTCATGGAGCAAAAAAAACCCAAACATTCATTTTTTCTTTTTCTGAGGACGCCGCCATGCTCTGGCCTGAACACTGGCAGTCCTAATGAGGGATAAAACCTGTGTATATGTCCCACATTCCTACGGCTCTCTTTGTGCCTTCATCCGAGAAGGGACCTGTACGGGTGCTCTGTCCGTGACATCCCTGCCCATTGTCAGGGATCCCAGGAGCCAGGCACCCCGTTGGCACACTCCGTCCTGCCGGGGCCGGGACTCGAACCCGGAGATGCATCGGGACCCGGGACTCGAACCGGCGGTCTCGGCGGGGCTGGGACTCGAACCCGGATCTCGGCGGGGCCGGGACTCNTCCTGCGGCTGCGGCGGTCTGCACACCGAGGGTGAGCGGGGCCGGAGCGGGGCCGCCCTCGGGAGGGCGCGGGGCGGACACGTGCGCTGCGACCCCGCTCCGTCCTGGGGAGCACGTGGGGCGGGGGGGCTTTCCCCACTCACCGCTCTCTCCCTAATCCCCGTTTTCTCTAAACCACCTTTTCCCCTAAATCATCGCCTAAGCCCCCTTTTCCTCTACACCCCCGTCTCTCCCTCCTCTTTCCCTAACCTCCTTTTTCATAACTCCCTTTTCCCAACCTCCCCCTTTCCCCAACCCCTTTTCTTTTTCAAACTCCCGTTTTTGCAAACCCCCTTTTCCTACTCGTCCTTCCCCTTAACCCCACTCCCCTTTTCCCAAACCCTCCCTTTTCTTACTCCCCTTTTCTTAGTCCCCTCTTTCTTTACCCCTCCTTTCCCTAATCCCCCCTTTTCCTACCCCCCCTCCTTTCCCTAACTATCCTTTCCCTAACCCCCTGGTTTCCAACGCTCCTTTCCCTCCCCTTTCCCTCCCCTTTCCCTGAACTCACCCCCCCTTTCCTTAATTCCCCCCTCTCCATAACCCTCCCTTTCCCTAACCCCGTTTTCTTTCCCCGCAGGAGACAAAGCCTTTGCGCAGTTCCTGACAGATGAGATCAAGGAGGAGAAGAAGATCCAGAAGCACAAGACCCTGCCCAAGGTGTCTGGGGGGTGGGAGCTGGAGGTCCATGGCACGGAGGCCAAGCTGGTGCGGAAGATCGCGGGGGAAAAGTGAGTGGGGTCTGGGAAGGGTCCCCAGCACCTGAGGGCGGGTGGCTCACAGTGACCAGGCTTCTCCATGTGCTCACGCCCCAAACTGCACCCTGCAAAGGCTCATTATTCATTATTTTACCGCTCTGGGCTAAAGGCACTTCTTTTTTCACACCAGTTTGTTACTGTGTTTTGTGTTACAAAGTGTCACAAAAAATAACGGTTTAGTAAGACTTTAAAAAGTGAGAGCCCTTGGAGGGATCAGCTTTTCTCAGGTGTGTCTTTTAACTGCATACTTGGTTTTGTTCGCACTGTGTGAATTCTGAACGACCTGTGGGTCTCTTAAAAGACCCATTCTGATAGGCGTTGTTTTGGGTGTGTTCAAAAGAATTGTTTGTTTCTTTTGCAGGATAACGGTTACATTCAACATCAATAACAGCATTCCTCCCTCAGCTGAAGAAGACACACAGGAACAGCAGAAACCTGATGAGCAGGAGGTAACTTAGCCTTGATTTACTGCTGGGGACACAGACAAAAGTTGGAATCTTGCTTTAGGGAAGTTGGAGCCTTGCCCTCAAGTGTTGAGGCTTTTTCTCCCCCTTACTTGATATTTGGGAGCATTAAGTCACAAAATGCAGATTTTCCAGGGCTGCCTGTCCCCTTGGTGTGACCTTCGTCTCAGCTGCAGAAAGGCAGAGCAGGGTGGGAGGGCTCTGTGAGGAGAAATTAGAGGAATTCTGAGACTTTCTAGCACCTTCCAGTACCAAAAGGGTTTACAGGAGAGTGGGAGAGGGAAACTTTGTACAAGGGAGTGACAGGTTAGGGGGAATGGTTTTGAACTGACAGGGAGTGGGGCTAAAACTGGGTATTGGGAGAGATTGTTCCTGTGAGGGTGGGGAGGCCCTGGCACAGGGAAGCTGTGGCTGCCCCTGGATCCCTGGCAGTGTCCAAGATGAGGCTGGATGGGGCTTGGAGCAGCCTGGGGTAGTGGAAGGTGTCAGGGAATACCCAGTGCTTGCTGGGCTGTGGTGTGCTGTGATTGCTTTGGCTCCTGTTCAGATGCCAGTGCTGATGCAACTATTCTCTTATTTAGCCTGAACTTACATCAACTCCAAACTTTGTAGTGGAAGTAATAAAAGATGATACAAAACAGACCCTTGTGCTTGACTGCCATTTCCCTGAAGATGAGGTGAGTATCAATGTGCCTCTTTTGGATTTAAGTGCTCTTTGTAATTTCTTGCTTTTCTGAATCAGCACAGTATCCAGTTCTCCTATTTATTTTTTTTTTATTTAATCACAAAAAAAGGCATTATGTTTGCAAAAACACTGGGAAGGAAATGTTTATGGCATTCCTGCCCTGACGTTTCTGATCAGCTGCTTATTGGGGTGTTTATTGAATTAAAGTAGAGAAGTAGGGATTGAAAAAAGGAGGGGGAAAATAAAATTGAGAGTTTTGCTCACCCTGATATTTGTGGTTTATTTTGTAAATGTGAGGAAATGTTTAACGACCAGTCCTGGCTGACAAAGGTGAGACAGACATGGGAAGACATATTTAGAACCACACAGCAGAGGTTTTCATATATTTGTAAAATTCAGGCTGCTGATTTACATCTGGTGGCACAAGCGCAGCCGATTTCCTGTGTTTTGTGCATGTCTGTGCTTGTCCTCACAGGCACACTCTGGGAGGAGAGAGGCACAGCTTCTCTGGCCTCGGGGCTTTTCCTGAGGTATTCCCAGCCTGGGGATGAGCTGGCTGAGCATGCCCACTGACTGCAGCTAATTGCATGTCTTGCATTTGTTTTCCTGCCTCAGGTTGGACATGAAGGAGAGGAAGAGAGTGATATTTTCACAATTCAGGAGGTCAGCTTCCAGCCCACTGGAGAAGCCAACTGGAAGGAGACCAACTACACCCTCAACACGGATTCCCTTGACTGGGTAGGTGGTGCCACAGAGGGCACTCAGCTCTCCTGGCTGTCCCTCTGCTCCTGGTTGGCAATTAAACCTGTCTGGGTGTGTGAGGCAGGGACTGGCCCTGCTCTGCCCCTGAGCTGGTGGTTCTGCTGCACACTGAGGGTGCTGCCTGGTCCCAGGGTTGTGCACTGCTGGTGGCATTACCAGCAATCAGGACAGGCAGGTGGAACTTCTTCCTTTCCAGGTTTTATAGGTGGATTTCCCAGCGGGGAATCACACTCTGGAAATGCTTTGACACTTGTTAAACATCTTTTGATCTGTTTGTTTAACAGTGTGGCTTATCAGACACTGTGTGTAGATAAAGGCATCTGAGTGTGGTATCTGGTAAAATACTTTGTGTCCTGGTTTTCCAGGTCTGCTGTTACAGTTGTAACACTAAAAACATGCACAAGAATGTGTGTTATTCTCTTATGTTCTCAAGGCCAGGATTTCAAAAGCTACAGTTTTTAGTTTAAAGCTGTCATATGTTTAAAGCTGAAAGAAGTCCTAGAGAGTATCCCCTTGAGAAGCATTCATGTTAAAATTGCATAGTGTGCTGCAGACCATCCCACATTGATTATTTTTCCCCTGTCTTAAGACATGAATTAAAAATGTGTATGAAAAGGAAAAATTAAAGTTCATGACTGTAACATTTAAGCCTTTCAAACAAACTTCTGCATCAGATACCAAAGTGTTAGTTCACCCCTGGGTAGAGGGGACAGGCAGAGCTTGGCCTGTGTCATCCCTGACAGCCTTCCCCTGATGCCTGCCACAATCTGGGCATCAGCTCCAGGGTGCAGCTCCTTTGTGCTGTTGGGTTTGGGTTTTTATTAAGTGTTCCATGGCCCTTGCTGCCCAAATGTTCCACCCAAGGTCAGGCCTGCCCTCCTGTGGGAGCTGGGCCTGATTTTTCCGGGGAGGAAAATGCAACTCCTACATTAATCAAACTTAAAGAAGGAAAACAGCCAGAGTTAAACAGTACCCCTTGAAAAAGGAAGATAGAGAAGGGATTTTCAAGTTGCCAGGGGACATTTTAAAGCACTCCCTACCCAGATGTGTTCACTAAGGAAGTTTTCTGTTCCAGGCTCTCTATGATCACTTGATGGATTTCCTGGCGGACCGAGGAGTGGACAACACCTTTGCTGATGAGTTAATAGAGCTCAGCACTGCCCTGGAGCACCAGGAGTACATTAAATTCCTTGAAGACCTTAAAAGCTTTGTCAAATGTCAGTAGGTCAGCCTAGGAAACCTTATCCTCAAGTGCTGCTTCATCCAGCAATACCCAAATATATCTTCACAGTGGCTACAGAGAGTAAGTAACTTGGAAGGTGGAGAATGGGAGAAGGAGGATTCTCACTTGGACTGGGGGATGTGTAGTGATGCTGCAGCCCCAGTCAAGTTCTCCAAGGCTACAGGCCAGAATTGCCTCCCCTGCATGGGGGTTTTGTACAATTGAGAGTGAATGTGAAGAATAAAAACTGTTCAACATATCACTGAAAAGGGTGGTTTCTCTTCTTCCTGCTGTACCAGATCTGCCATGAAAGTGATGGCAGAGCTGCTCACAGAGTAGTTGTGGCAGTGATGGTTGCTGATGGTAGAGCACTTCTACTTAAACTGCTGCCTCCAATTGTTGTTTGAAGGTTTTAAGTTTATTTAGGTTAGTTAATTTATTTAAGGTTCATTTAAACTCAAAAAGAAAGCTGAAGTCCAACTTGAGCTGCGAGATCATGAAGTCCAACCTGAGCTGTAATGTAGTATTAAAGACAACAACTAAGGCCAAAATAAACTAAATATATTTATTTCAGAAAATGTCCTGTGTGATTAAAAGTGCAGGTCAAGGCAATAACTACTGCCTTTTGAAGTGTCTTTTTGACACAGCATTTAGAAGTATGTACACAAGAGTCTTAGCAGCTCTGGGTGAAGTTTAGTATTAAAGTCTTCCAGAAGTAAAGCAGCAGCTGAATCATCTTAGAGGAGAATCATCCAGGAGTCACAGACCTTCACAAAAAAGTTGAAAGGAGACACTGTGTTAATGTATAAAGTTCAAAACTATTGGAACAGGAAAAACTATTAATTGGGGAAAAAATTCACAAAAGAGTTGTTGAGCACTGGCACAGCTGCCCAGGGCAGTGGTGGAGTCCCCATCCCTGGAGAGATTTAAAGGACATGTAGATGTGGCACCTGGGGACATGGGTTGGTGTGTCCTTGGCAGTGCTGGGCTTGATCTTAGGGGCCTTTTCCAACAATTCCACGGCTCTTATTTGAAATGCTGTGCCCCTAACACTGTCTTCACACTGGTTTTACATAGCAAAGCAAGCACCAGCTCCAGCTTGAGCCAAAGGGCTGCTGTGTATTCTCTAGGACACCTGGATGAAGTTTTTGAGGAGGCTTAAACATGTAATTTTTAAAACTTTTCTTCATGAAGCACTTACCTGAACAGATGGTGCACACAAGACTTAGAAGTTGTGGGATAAATTTAGGGCACCAAATTTGACAGGTCCTTGAAAGACTCCCTAATCCAGGTGTGTGTTTCTCTTTTATGGTTAGTGGTGGTCAAAGGTAAAGCCATTCCCAAGAGATTTTGTGAAAAAACAGCCACACAAACCCTGGGGATCAATGGATTTGTGGTTTCTGCCCATGTAATTGAGACATGGATCCAAGCAGGGATCCTTTCCAGGAGCCTGACATTTACACTCACAGGGCAGCTCATGAGCAGACTGGCTTCCTCTTCCATGCCACTGGTGACTGTGAACTCGGGGCTGTGCCAGCACCTCTGGCTGTGCTCTGTCAAGGTGCTTTCCAGAAGTGACCGAAGCTTCCCTTCTGTCATATCCTGAGAATAATTGATTAAAAGTCACCAAAAGTTCCTGTCTGTAGCTTAAAGCTGCCTCAGCAGCAGCAGAGATACCACACACAGCATGTCACAGTGCAGCTTACCTGTGTGCTGATGTACAATCCACACTGGCAACAAACCAAGTGAGCCTTCACAGTCAGGTTATTCCTGGGAAGAGCAAACAGTGAGCATCATGACACCCAGAACAAGGGAAAATTTTAACAAAAAAACCCCAAAACAAAACCAAAAACCAACCCAACACCCACCATTAGATTTAGATCACCGCTCAGGCGTTTTTATTTTGTTGAAACGACCAGCAGCCTCTCTCTGCACATTTCTAAGCCCTACAGAGTGCTGTAGGAGAGTGGGGAATCTGATTGCAGTGCCAGGGCTTTCTTACTTCCTACATACTGGGCAGATGACCCCGTCAGTGGCATCCAGGCTGTCGAGCATGGCGTTGAGACACTCCTCATCGAAGCGCAGGCCCCGCTCGTACTCCTCGATAACCAACTGCTCTGCAACAGCACAGCACAGCACAGCACCCTCAGGGCTTGCTTGGGCAGCCCAGCCAAAGCTGCTGGGCACATGCAGCCTGGGCTGCATAGGAGTTTCTAAGAACTTTTATTCCTTTCAGGCAGATTTCCACACTTGGTGAAATCATTCCTGCGAATCCAGTTTTTCCCCATGGCTCAGCTGGTCTCACAAGGGTCTTTCTGCTTTCCAGTCAGCACTTCGGAAACATTCTGAATTTATAAAGGTTCCTAGAGCTAACAGACATCTCAGTCCTGTTTCTCTGGCCTCTCTCACAGACCTTAAAATGCCACTTAAGCCCTTAAAACTGTGAGAGGAGGTGTCAATACCTCAAAGCCTCATCACCAAGATTTTTAAGAAGGCTCTTCCTCTGTATCACGTGGTTTGCAAGAACCAAGAAGTGCAGCCTCAGCTGTTCTGCATTAGTAGGAAGTCAGGCATGTTACACAACAAATAGGAGTCAGAAGATGTGTAAAGCTCTTACCTTGCAAGATCAGTTCTTGTTGGATCTCTTCCAGCACTGCCAGCTCATCAGGGTCCTCCAGCACCTGAAAGGTGAATCAGTCAGTGGTCCTCCCATTCCAGCCACTTCCTCACTGCCAGCACCTGACTGAGCAACATAAATTCATTCCCATTCTCCTGTCTGGTAAATCCCTGTATTTGCAAACCTATGCACTGTGGGAAGCAGCCTGTACTGTAACCACGTCCCCAGAGCCAGCCAGAATGGATGCGACTAGATAGAGCCTGTCAAGGACCTGCTTTTAAAGACACTCAGGTTTCATTCATTCTCAGAAGAGGGGAGTGACAGACCAGCTATAAAAATCATAAATGAGGCAACCAACCCTCTGCTGCGATCCCCAGGCTGTTTGTGAAGGAAACAAGGGATTTCCCCACTCATGCCTAGAGGCACTTTCACAGCTCAGCACCCTGCCTGATCTGTAGAGCTGGGAAAACCCCGAAGCTCTTGAGTTTTGTCGGCTCCAGCGAGAAGCTGAAGCCAGCCCCGCAGGGATCCGTATTTGACACTCCCGTATCACCACGCGGTGCCGGATGCCGGGGACGCAGCACTGACCTGCTCCATGGGCTGCTCCCCGCGGAGGCCGGGCAGCGTGTCCCGCAGCTCCTGCCACTCCTGCTCCATCACCTCCTGCACCAGCAGCGCGCCCGGGGCCGCCCCACCGCCGCCGTCCCCGGCCTGGCGGTAGCGGTCCAGCAGCTTGGCCCGGCTGCTCCTCAGCCGCTCCATGCAGCGCTGCGGACAGCGGAGAGCGCCCGGGGCCGTCACGGGGGGACACCGGGCAGCCAGGGGGTGACACACGGCGGGAGGGTGCGGCCCGAGACACCGGGAATCCCTGAGGGGGGACACGGGGCGCCCGGAGGGCGGGATGGGGGGAGGCACCGCGGTAAGACACGGGGGTAACGGGGCGAGAGCGGGGCGCAGCGCGGCCGGACACGTCCCGGAGGGGCTCAGGGGAGTTGGGTGGCAGCTCCCAGCGGGGGCAGCGCGGAGAGAGCTCGGGACGGGGTTAGGAGAGAATCTCAGACGGGGCGCGGTTCCCCCGCCCCAGCGGGACCTGTGCGGCCAGCCTCTGCAGGGTCTAAAGGAGGAGGGAGCCCGCGTCCCCCGCTCCCAGCCCGCTCCCCGCTCACCCTGCGGTACGTCTCCCTCCAGGGCGGCCCGCCCGGGCTCTTGTACCGCGCTCGGTGCCGCTGTCCCGGCGCCGCCATCGCGCCGGGCCCTCAGCGCGCCGGGGCCCGCGGGGCACGCCGGGAAATGTAGTCCGCGGGCGGCGGCTCCGATTGGCCGCGCGGGGCGGTGACGTCAGGGCGGCGGCGCGCGGGCGGCGATGGCGGCCGAGTGCGGCCCGGCG
>VXBQ01011923.1:20043-74573 GCA_013400175.1 Phainopepla nitens | reverse complement strand
TCTCCTCTCCTCCCCCATCCTTTCTCCTGCTCTCTTTCTTTTTTCCTTTCCTCTCCTCTTCCCCATCTTCTAAAACAAAGTGGTGACAAACTGTACAGTCAAGTGTTTGTCAGAGTAGCTCTTTGAAAAACACACGTTGACCTTAAGATGGGGCTAAAAAGGGGCTTTTGAGTGAGGAATGTAGAAAACAGATTATCTTTTTTAGATATCCCTCTGAAAGATTATCCCTCTTGGTTGGAAAGAGAAATCTTGCACCACAGAGGGGTGTGCCTCGTGGGAAGCACCCGAACACCTCCTGTACGCTCTGAAGCTGTGGGGGCACTGCAGAACCCGCGTGCCATGAGAAGGGTGTCACTTACACCCTTAGGTTGCTGGCAGTGGCACTGCTGGATGGGGTTTGGCAGGAATTGGGCAGTACAGCCCTCAGGGCCACGGGACGTTGTGCAGTGAGTCCCTGCTGACCCCAGGCGCTGTGCCCTGTCCCAGGAGAGCCTACACAGCGTCCCTGGGGGAGACGGCCGTGGCCTTCGACTTCGGGCCGCAGGTGCCGGTGCCCAAGCACGTCCTGGGCCAGCGCGGCAGGGAGGAGGTGCTGGGCTACCCCCTCTACATCCTCTACGAGAACGGAGAGACCTTCCTCACCTACATCAGCCTGCTCCAGAGGTGGGTCTTGCCCTCAGGGCTCGTGCGGTGAGAGGGTCACCTCCGGCTTGGCCGGGACTCCGCGAGGGATGCTGGGCTGGGTTATGCTGTATTGCAGCACGGTCTGTCTCGGTGGCAGGGTGGATAGACTGGAATCCAAAAACAGTGTGTCGTTCCTTCTCATCCAAACCCATCATTATGGGTGCAGCTTCCACAGCTCACAATGCCCTGTGCATTATTTGCCATCAACAGTCTGATGTGAAGACACAGGGCTGCAAAAAGACTAGTGAGTGTGAGGCTGTTCAGTGTATTTTGTGGCCTTCAGTTCACAGCACAGACATCCTTATCTCCGGATGAGGCTCACTGAGCCAGGGGCATTCTAGGAAAAGAAGTATTGAAGAGCATAGGGGGTTCACAGGCATGTTCTGCAGTGGAAAGTCAGGATGATTAATCAAGAATGTAAACATGATACAAGAAGGAATTACTTTAGGAGACTGAAAAGATGGTGCAAGACTTACAAGTTAGATCTGGTGTACCTGAATATTAAAAAGTGTGGTACTTGGGTTAGAAACAGCACTGTGTGCCTCTGCACTGAGCAGATCTGTCTGCAGGCAGTGAGATGGCCTTAGTCCATCCGAAGTTCTGCCCAAAGAAATGCCACAACACAAAATGCTGCTTGTGAAGAGCAAGAAACCAGTTGAGTAATAATTAACTCGAGCTTTCCATGAGTACTTTGGGTTTTCATATGAAAATGTTTCCTCATGGATTTTTGCAGCGTAGCTTTGGTTGCTTTCAAAGCATAAAATACAATAACATGAGCCCCGATTCCCCCCGTGAGATCTCCACCAAGGAGCTGCAGCTCAGACCTGCGATCTGCAGAAGTCCAGTGGGACTTGGAGCTGCCAGGCCCTGTTTGGCAGGCGTGGGGAGTCCCTTGCAGAGCTGGTGCTGAGAGCAGTGCCGTGTTCCTGCAGCGCTGGCAGCCTGGGGAAGCTGCTGGGGCCCCTGCCCATGCACCCGGCCGCCGAGGACAACTACGGCTACGACGCCTGCGCCGTGCTGTGCCTGCCCTGCGTCCCCAACATCCTGGTCATTGCCACCGAGTCGGGCATGCTCTACCACTGCGTGGTGCTGGACGGGGAGGAGGATGACGAGCAGGTACCTTGTCTTGTTTGGGTTTTATCTGCTGGGCATGTTTGTTTCTGCAATCCAAGTTCCTGGCTGTAAGGTGGTAGGATGGCTGGAAGTGTGCACCAAGAGGATGAGGAGCAGGTACCTTGTCTTGTTTGGGTTTTATCTGCTGGGCATGTTTGTTTCTGCAATCCAAGTTCCTGGCTGTAAGGTGGTAGGATGGCTGGAAGTGTGCACCAAGAGGATGAGGAGCAGGTACCTTGTCTTGTTTGGGTTTTATCTGCTGGGCATTTTTGTTTCTGTAATCCAAGTTCCTGGCTGCAGGGTGGCAGGATGCCTGGAAGTGTGTGCCAAGTGCCAAAGCTGCATTCTTTTGGGATGAGGTAGTGAGTCTTTCTCCTGTTGCAACCAGTTCCTGTGGCTCCCTTACACTTGTATTTTAAATCTCAGTCCTGTGTACCCTGACAGTAGATCAGTTTTTGATCAAATTTACTATGATCTAATATAAGGAGGATTTTCTAAGAAACCCTGGGTATGAGTTAATTTTTTTTACATAAACTCAAACTACATTCCTTGACAATTAAAACTTGTAACTCTTGATGCTGTTGTCATTCCTATTTAAATGATGTCTCACAGAAGAATTCAATGCTCTTTACAGTCAGAAAAGTCCTGGGACCCAAGATCCGATCTGATTCCTTCCCTGTACGTGTTTGAATGTGTTGAGCTGGAACTTGCACTGAAACTGGCGACAGGAGAGGAAGAAGATCCTTTGGAGTCTGACTTCTCTTGCCCAATCAAGCTGCACCGAGGTAGGGCTGTTGTGCAGCTTGTGGCTTTTTATTCCATGCACTTAGGATCCAATTACTTGCACGTTCTCATTGGTGTCAGACAAATGGGGATTAGAGTAAGGACTTGCCTGATGCCCTCAATAAAGCTGTGGAAGGAGCAAGCCTGGAGGGGCTCCAGTGTTGAATCAAGGGCAGATTACACATGGTCACTACTAAATCCTGTCATCTGAGGGTTGTAAAGTAGAAGTTTCTGCATCTGTGCTGACCTGTGAGCGTGAGGGAGTGCTGTGGGGAGGGTGATCCTGAGGGAAGGACCTGCTTATCCCGTGGAATTGGGGGCAGGACCAAGTGTTTGGGTCTTTGGGAACAGTCAGAATGCTGGTCTGCTAGTTCTAATAATCTGCCATTGAAAACCTATCTGATTGATGCAGATGTGGTGTGATAGGAAGGGTTCAGAACAATTCATCAGTATTTTAGACTCTAACACATGTAGCTCTGTTTCTTTGGTACCTGCTCTAAGCTGACTGAGTTGATACACAGGATCAGCAGTGCAGCTGTGAAGGGTGAGTTTTTCTCAGTTCAGTGCCATCTCTGACGTTTTCTGCTTCAATTTCAGATCCCAAATGTCCCTCTAGATACCACTGCACACACGAAGCTGGTGTCCACAGTGTGGGCTTGACATGGATCAATAAACTGCACAAATTCCTTGGCTCAGGTGAGTGAGGGAAGTGAGGAACAGATGAACATCTGCCAGGAACAGGCTGGTGGGTGCAGGTACTGCTGAATGCCTCAACCTGCAACGTGGATCTGATGCATCCTGACACATCTCCTTGTAGATGAGGAAGACAAAGACAGTTTACTGGAGCTGGGAGCAGAACAGAAGTGCTTTGTTGAACATATTCTTTGTACAAAACCACTGCCATGCAGGTAAAAAAACAAACCCTTTCTCAATTGCTTTCAAATCAGGGACTTGCTGTGGAAAATATTTATGGTTTGTCATCTTTTGCTGCATTCTTGCCATAAAGTAAGCTCAAAAGATTTCAAACAATACAACGGAACAGTTTGTGTATCAGGATTCTTACTGCTCAGTGAGGGCAGTAGCTCAAATTCTTGTGCAACTGTCTGAAAATCACCTGTCAGACCAGCAGAAATTTTCACTTCCATTTACCTGACCTTGGAGCATTTCCAAGAGTGAAAACATGCACAACTTTGGGAACAAAGAACTTTCCTGACTGGGTAATTTTTGTGTTCTTCCCTTCAGGCAGCCTGCTCCAATTAGAGGATTTTGGATCGTTTCTGATGTCCTGGGACCCACAATGATTTGCATCACCAACACCTATGAGTGCATTACAAGGCCTCTCTTGTATGTGGTTCTCACTTGAAGTCCATGACTGCATGGAAAGGACCAAAAAAGGATAATTCCTATTTTTCAATTACTCTTTGATGGTTTCAGCCCAGGCTTCTGCACCTCTTAGGACACACAATGAAGTTTTGCTTTCTGACCACTCCCTGGCTAAGCACTAAAGTGTTACTGTAGTAGTTACCTACTGCTGAGATGTTTGTAGGGGATATAATGAATCAGATCACTTTTAGTGAATATTAGGACAAAAAATGTTCTTGATGGTATTGTTGAGGTTTTACAGTGGTGTGGATAGTCTTAATGGGCTGCTGAAGTTATGTGTGCATGAAAGGGGAAAAAAGAAGTAGGATTTTCGTTTGTGCTTGCAGTTACTTTCTTTGGAGGTGGTGGCAAAGATACAGAGTGGTGTAATTGTGCCTTTGCACAGTGCAGTGAACACCTTGGGGGGATGACACTATTTTCAGCTTATTTTTTACAGGATGCTGTTGAAGTCAGGACAGGTACCATCAGCAGAGCCAGTGTTAACATCAGGCTCTCCCACAGACCTTTTATTTCTGTCACTGTTTCCACTCAGGTGGGCAGTGACAGGGCAGGGTGCTTTGTGAAGGTCATGCTGCTGTTCCAGTGCCTGCCTGCCTTGTTCTGGAACTTTCTTCCCCTTAAGCCAAAGGATGTCTATGATTCTGGCTAGTTGGAGCCATGACCAAGCAGGTGTGGAGATGTGAGGTTCACCTGCCCTGCTGGGGCTGGATTTACCACAGGACTGAAACAGCTGCTTTTAGAAGCCCTGCAGTGACACAGGAACTGCACAGGGCAGGAGCTGCTCACTTGCAGCAGCAGCTGCAAAGCTCTGAGCTGTTCCAGGGGGAGTGCTCTGACTGTTGTCCCTGTGCTGCTGTGTGCAGGAGCACTGTCCACCCTGCGTCCCCTCCCCTGCTGTGCACCAGGGAGGACAAGGACCTGGCCGTGTCCCCGCTGCGCATCGTGGCCGACTCGGAGCACTCCTTTGAGAAGCACATCCAGGGCATCCTGCAGCGCAGCTCTGCCAACCCCCTGCACCTCAAGTAAGCAAAAGGTGTTTTCCTGGGCCACCTGGAGTGGGAACACTTGGCAGCAGTGGGTGTTGGCCAGCTCCTGATGGAACAGCACCTTGCCTTGGGCACGGCAGTGCTGGGGCACAGCTCCTGCCACTGCCTGTGTCCCTGTGTCCCTGTGGGGTGGCATCCAGCCCAGTGCAGGCTGGGGGGCATCACCTGGCTCCAGCCTCCTGCTCAAAGCAGGGCTGCCTTCAGCTGATGAGGTTCTCATTGCTTGGCCCATTGGGTTTGGAGTATCTTCAGCTACCTTAGGGCTTCCTCATGTAAAAAAAATGATTTCTAGCAAAAGGATTTCCTTGTAATCCCTCGCTGTATAGCAGACTCCCCTTGAGCCTTCACCATAAACACTGGAAGTGGTTTAGCCTTTCAAAGGAACACCTTGGTAAGATTGCAAAAATCTCAATCTTAAGATCTGCAGATAAAGATGCTGCTCCTCCCCCTGAAGAATGCCTTCAGCTCCTCAGCAGAGCCACCCAGGTGTTCAGAGAGGAATATATACTGAAACAGGACCTGGCAAAAGAGGAAATTCAGCAAAGGTAATGCAAAACTGTCATAAAAATGTGCTGGCCAATGTCTCTGTGACACAGCAGCACTAAGTACTGAGCACTCACCCTCCTCTGTGAGGGTGATCCTGGTGAATGAGTAAATGTACTAAATGTAAAACTAATAATGAATTCCAGAACTTGAGTTATCAGGAAAAGCAGGAGTGAGTTTAATATTTGATCTCTGTAGTGGCTTATAGGGGAAGAAAAAAATGGTAAACACACACACAAATAAAGTACTTGTGGCATTGTCTGCCTGCCTGGGCCTGTGGGTGCAGGAAATCTGACCTCAGCACTAATCCTGACAATGGAAAATTGCATTAAGTCTCTGCTGCTTCAAATCATAGTCAGTTATTTACACCATACAGTTAGGACAAAATGGGAGTTTTTTTCTCACCACTGACCCTTTTTCAGTGTCTTTAGTTCTTCCCACTCCCAGCATTTTCTGTGTGGTGTAAATCCTGATTCACCTGATTGCAAGTGGTTTGATTTTTTATTTTTTTGGTATGTGTTTACTTCAGAGTGAAGCTGCTGTGGGGACAGAAGAATAAACAACTGGAAGATCTGAATTACTGTCGAGAGGAGAGGTGAGAGAACCTGGGTCCTTGAAGTCAAACCTCAGGAATGATGCAGCTCTGGTGGTTTGGACAGGACCCTGTGTGAAACAGGTGAAGGCATTCCCAGCCACAGGGAAGGCTGTAGGTTTGCTCCCTCCTCCAGCTGGCTTCTTCACCTTCCTGGTGCTGTTTGCACAGCCTGGCTTGTGCTGTGTGTGAGCCCCAGGTGAGGAACTGTTTCTGCCTTGCCTTCAGGAAAAGCCTGCGGGAAATGGCCGAGCGCCTGGCTGACAAGTATGAGGAAGCCAAGGAGAAGCAAGAGGACATCATGAACAGGTGAGTGCACGCAGGGCTCACTTCACCTCACAGCACACTGTGGTTTAACATCAAACCTTGATGTTAAACAGGGTTTGCAGGCGTGGTGGAACACAGGGGGCAGGAGCTGCTGCACTGGTTTGGTAAAGGACTGGGCTTCTGAAATTCCCTGTGCTGGGGCTTGGTGTGATTTGTCTGCAGGCCCAGCCTGAGCCAGCCCATGCTCAGAAATGCCACCTGAGACCAGCTGGAAGGGGACGGTGAAGCCCCAGAGCCTTGGGAAGCAAGGCCAAAGCTGCAGGTGTTGGAGCAGAGCTGGCTACCAGGGAACTGAACTCAGAGACATTTCTTGCTTTCAAAGGATGAAGAAAGTCCTTCGGAGTTTCCACTCTCAGCTTCCTGTTCTATCTGACACTGAAAAAGACATGAAGAAGGAACTGCAGGCAATCCATGACCAGCTGCAGCACCTGAGCAATGCTATCAGACAGGTGAGAGGGGGAATGACTGGGCTGAGAGTGATGCTGTACTTGTGTTAATTTGCAGCAGTTACTAAAGGGGCTTTGGGCCCTTGCTGCTAGCACAGAACCTTTGCAGGCACTGTCAGCCCTCAGGGGGCTCCCCCTTCCTCAGCCTGGCACGGACGTTTCTTCTCTTTGTGGGAAGTGCAAAAGCAGGCAGATTGGAACCCAAAAAGAACCAGTTAATTGCAGTACAACACAGCAGGCTCTAGTGAAGAAGCTTTCACTGTGGCAGCCAGGACCAGCACTGACTGGGGCCTGCTGTTCTCCTCTGCTCCCAGGTGAAAATGAAGAAGGAGTACCAACAGAAACAGATGGAGAAGGGGCGCAGCCCCCGCAAGCCCAGCATCAGCCTCAGTGCCTACCAGAGCAAGTGCATCCAGGCTGTCCTGAGGGAGGAGTAAGTGCAAGCCAGGCTGCTCCTCAGGAGCCTGAGCCCTGGCACTCCTGTTGGGGTGTCTGGGTGGGATTTAGGCCGTGCTGCACGAGGGGCTGGGGCAGAGGGGCTCCTGAGAGCAGCGCTTCAGGAGGTGCATGGAAGTGCCTTTGCCCCAGGCTCCCAGGGCAGTCTGTAATCCAGCCTGGGCTGACAGCTCTGCTCCCCTTCCCTGCTTTGACCATCGGAAGCATTTCCCTGCCTGCTTAGTTCTGTGCAGAGGGGACCTGCAGCCTTTTGACTTGGGTTGTTTTTCCTTGAAGGGGAGAGCACATCCGGGAGATGGTGAAACAGATCAATGACATCAGGAGCCACGTGAACTTCTGAGGGGACCTGCAGGGAGAGGCTGTCCCTGGCATCCCCCTTGTATATTTACCATTTGTATGTTGAACAATACACCTTTTCCTTATTATTTTGTAAAGAGTTGTGAAATAAAATACTTTTGATATGACTCCACACATGCCGTGGTTTTTGTTTCTCTCAAGGGAAGGGGATATGCTGCAGGTGTTTATATTCAGGGTGTTAGAGCTAATACCTGCAGCTGCCTCAGGAGTGGGGATTGCTGCTCCCTGGGGTTATGCTGGGATAATCTCCCACCCTTGCTCCCTCAGGGGCTCCCTGGGGGGACTCTGGGGCAGGAGGCAGAGGAGAAAGAGCAGAGCCGTGCACACACACACTTCAGCAGCTTTTTTTAATTTGGAACACTTTCTCCATAAAGGACACACCTTCAGTACAGTTAACAAATGGTTACACTGGAATCCTGGAGACAGCAGAATTCTACACCCACGATTGCACAGGACACCAATGGCTTGGCTCACTGGAATGCAGTATTGACTTCCAAACACTGTTTGCCTTTTGCAAAAGATGGCTCTGGAGTCCTTCTTGCCATTGCAAGGCCATTCAGTCTCTGCCGTGACAGACTGTGGTGGACAATAAGTAACTGTGTCCCTCCCCTGCGCGGTGGAGCTCGGGGGGACAGGAGTCACTGCACCGCTGGGGAGGGACCGGGGTGCCAGACATGCTGTAAGAACTTGGTACAGGTACAGCTACACAGGAACAGGAATGCAGACTGAATCCACCCGGCCCTGCTACAGCCTCCAGCAGCTCAGCCCGTGGCACAGCTGAGCAGCTGACACTGCCTGAGACAGGAGAACGCCCCACAACACCCGGACTGGGAGGAAGAGCATTTGTTTCCTCAGGTTCATGAGCAGTAACACCAGAATCCATCATCCAGTGAGTATCTACACCAAGAGCTTTTCCTACATTTACAGACTTTTAAATTCCCTCTGCAAATTTGGCACACACTGTCTTGTTTTGCTTTTAAAGGCCCCTTTTAGTTCAGCAGAAGCTCAGTTGCTGCTGAAGCTTTGCTGTCCTTCCCCAGGAGGGACAGCAGTTTGCAGGGAGCACATCTCCCACCACTTCTGTGAACAGCCAGGGTTCCAATTTCAAACTGAATTGTTTACAAGTCTGACATTACAGCAGTTGGTGAAAAAAGATGACTCGGGTTCCAAAACTAAAATGGCCACAGCTGGTACTGAGACAGGATCACAGGTGTGTGGGCTCGTGATGGAACTGGGTGTGAAAAGGAAAACAACCATGCAAGAACTGCCTGCCTGTCCTCTCCACACCAAAGGAAGTTCCTTCAGGGACTTGTGCAGTGCCTGGTTCACAAACGAGGAAAAGCACCCAGTGCACACCCCCAGGCCTGCAGATCTGCATTTGGGAACAGCTCCACTGGCTGTGGGACTACCAAGGAGCCCAAACCTCTTGCCCCCCTCACCTTCCTGCCAGGCTGCAGCCATGACCTCACCCTGACACCACACCTGGGGAAAGCTGTGCCCATGAGCCATAAAAACACAGCAAGGAAAAGCCACCCAGCCCTGGAGCACCTGGAATGCTCTGAGCTGCACAGCCAGGGCTGCTGGGAACAGGCCAGACACGGGGCCACTAAGGGATGCTGGAAGGCCAGGAACAGCCCCTGCCCCTGCTCTCTCACACTGGGACCATCCAGTAACACAACCAAAAGTGTTCTACTGTGAAAGACTTCAAGGTGCAGTTCCTCAAGCTCAGCTTGCTGAAGAGGGTACAGGAGGTGGTGTAGTTCTGCTTCCTTACACCTCCTGCCCAGGTGAAGCAGTCACCAGTTACAGTAACTAACCCCATAGCCAGTCACACGTTAGTTTTTGGTAAAGGAGGGTGGGAACAGAGAAAAAAACCTTTCCTTTCTGTTCTGCAGCTCCTGCTAAGGGCCTGTAGTTTTGTCTCCAAAGTCTACCCAGCCATTGGAAAACTGAATGAAAACATCTGGTCCTGGATTTATGCATCAGGACCTGGCTGCTGTCACCCACAGTTCAGGAAATAGTGAGAAAGGGTAAAAAAAATCCCTAATCTGGTAATAGCCAAATAAGACTCAAGCCACACTTCAATGTCACCTTTATGTGACATGACAGCTCTGCCAGCTGTTAGTCATTACTAAGGTGGGAAAAAAATACTTTTGGGTGTCAGGATTATGAAGGGAATTAATTGCTAAGGTGAATAAAATGCGTTAATTCTTGTAATGAGTGGCAAGGAACTGATCTTGTATGATGCTTTTTTGGCTGTTTTTAAGGCATTCCTCTTCAAAAACACTGGTTCTGACTTTAAGTCAGTAGCAGGATATACACTGCTAAAAATAGGATCTAAGCACTTAAAATATATAGTCATGTGCATTGCAGTTTGGAGCATTTTCTGTCACTTTTGAAGGTGATGAAGAAAAGCAGATCTCTGGCCAAGTATGTGAAGAAAAAACAGCAAGGAATGGAGGAAAAACTAAAAAGTTTTGGAAAGTGGCATCTGCTCCTTCAGCCTCCTTTGAACTGAGTTGTAAAGTTCAAGAATTGGGTTTGTACCATCAGGATCGTCAACAGCTGCAGCAGTTCAGGAATCCATCCAGCTGGATGCATGGAGCTCCAGCATAGCAGCAGCAGGAGGAGGAGGAGGAGGAATGCTCATGTTACCTCTGGACATTTATAGAACAAGAAACCCAAACCTGGCAACTGAGTGATCACAAGAATTTCCTGCCTCTGCTGCCACACTACTCAGTGTAATTTAACTGAGTGGGACAGAAGCAGGGGACAGCACAGGAGCCACCTGTGAGCAGTGCCAGGACACCAAGGAGCTGCACTGCCCCCCTAAGCTGCAGCAGCACAATCCTGCAGCTCCTGCACAACTGTGCCCTGCCCAGGAGTGTCTGGGAGTGGATCCCTGGGTGCTGCTCTGGAGGCAGCAGAGGGGGCAGGACCAGCACCTCAGCACCTGCCCTCACCTTCCCCACAGAGCTCCTGCCTTCACACCTTGTGCCTCCCCCAGAGCACAGCACACCTGCACCACCTCAGGCCAAAGCTCAGGCATGCAAACAACTTCTATCAATTTTTTTCTGCTTGGGTTTTTTGTTTGTTTGCTTGGTTTTTTTGGTTTTGTTTGGGGTTTTTTTCTCCACAGAGAAGGGATTCTAGGCACTGCTCAGCTTTAGGAGATGAGAAACAACCAGTTGTAGCTCCATATTCTAAATTACACTTTTGAAAAGAGATTACAAAACAGTGCATTTCTTGTGCTTTTCTTTCAGTATCTGAATTCAACAGAAAAATGGCAAGGAGTTAAATTCTCAGTACAGTGTTCTTTTTCTTTTGCATTAGCATTTATCTGTTCAGAAGATACACAGCTCACTCATATCCATATTTCAGCAGCATTCAGATTCTTCACAGAGCCAATGGTTTAAAAAAAAAAAGTACTGAGTTATGAAATAAGATCAATCCAGTGTCCTGCTAATAAAGTCATATTTTAATATAAAATATTCATACAGCATACTCTACACCTCATTCTCTCTGCTAGCTGAATACTGTTACTGACTATTCAAACAGAAAAACTTCAACCACTTTGCTCTTCAACGTTTTGGAGGGACAATACAGTTTCCAGCAGCTACTTTGATCACAGTAGTGGGGGAAAGGACAGAGGGAAAGACAGGGGTGTATGTTCCAAAACTCTAGATTAGGTTACGAAGTCGGCTGAAAGAGGGAAGTTTTTCAGAATGTAAGGACTGATCCCACTCAGTGGAACACGAAACACTGCACTCATTAGTGTTTCCATTAGAAAGTTCTCCTTCCTACACTACAAGTCACCCTTGTGCTCTCTTCCTGCCCAGTACGAAACCTTTTTCCCCTCTAGAAACAAAACTTAAGTCATCGCTCCCCTCTGTTGTCTTCTGCTCTCTCGGTTAGAGTTAAATAATAATTAATGTTGCTATAAAGATGAGTTAAAAACCCCAGACGCAGCCTCGAGCCCATCAGGGTGTCATGTTTCAGGGAGCTGATTAATGTCCGTCAGTTTTGTGTCATTCAGGATTGCACGGATCCTCTCCAGGGAATCTGCCTGCCGGATCCTCTCCAGCTGCACCTGCAGGGGACAGCACAGGGCAGCAGTCAGCACGGGGACAGCTCACACCCAGAGGCAGCCCCCGGGGATCCAACATCACCAGGGGCTGAAGAAATGCAAGGTGTGAAGGAGCACAAGCTTCATCTGGACCCAGGAACGGGAGGAAGGAAGACATGAGTGATTTTACAATAAACCCCCAATTTCTGGGGAGCTCCAGCCATCACCAGCACTCTGTGTTTTGTCTCATGCCCAGTCACTGACACTGTACTGGAAAACTGGAGATGTGCAAAGCAAACCTTCCCAGAAAGAACGTGAAGGAGCAGCCCAGCACGTGCCTTGGAGCCTCTCAAGCTCACAGCCAAAATGCTCTTGCAGCAAACATCCCAATTCCAAGCTCACTCCTTGCTTTGCTGCTAATAGTTTAAGCTATTTCTTTATCTGCTGAAAAAGGGCCCAGCAGAACTGTGGTGAGATCAATGCAAAGAGCACAACTGATTTCTTTCTCACTCAAACTTTCACATTTTTACATTAGGATCTAGGTGTTCAGTTATAAATCCCCAACTAGCATTTAATTGCTTTTTAGCCCTTCCTCTGAATTGCTGAGAAGTAACTTGGCCAGTGGACCTCTCACACAAGGGGTTCCTGCCCAGGCTCTCACTGACAGGGGAGGGAATAACCCTGCCAAGAAACCACAATCCTCCTCTGATGGTCAGCTCACACTGTGTACAGTGCACATGGCACAAACCATGCTTAAAGTGGAGCACAAACTGATGTGCAATAACTGCTTAGGGCAGAAAGAAAACATGAAACACAGAGCTACAGTTCTTACTGAGCTCATACTGAAGGGTTACTAAACTTCACTGCAAGCTGTGGAAGAGTCCACCACAAATCTTCAAAGTGGTGGCTGTTAGCTCTAAGAACTGCACAAACCAGTGCCTGCAGGACTTTAAAAAACAAAAAGTGAGGATGAGGACAAACAAGAAGCAACTTCTCCAGGCAGGACAACTCAATAGTCTCCTTTGTCCTACCAGCTCCTCCAGACAGAGCCAGAGAGGACAGATCTCTATTGTCCATCCAGCTAAATGTGTCTAGTAAACAAATCTCCCACATTCTGGTGGTAATCTTCCAAGTAAACCTGAATGCCTGACTCAGAAAATCTGTAGTTTGAATTCTGCTGGATGTCACTGAGGGCCTCCAAGGAGATGGGGCTGAAATTCAGCACCTCCTCTGTGAGCAAAGCTGGAACATGAAGGGGGCACAAGCTCTGGACACACAGACCCTGAAGGTGAGCCCAGTCCCTCTGCACACACAATCTGCAGCTTCCTCTGTGCTCTCCAGAGCAGCAGAGAACAGCCTGACAAACCAGGATCAGCCTCAGGCACAGCCCTGACAAAACCCTCCCCTCAGCCACCTCCTGGCATCTCACATCAAGCACAGCTTCCACTCGGTGGAGGAAATACAAGGACAACAACAGAGACAACAGCAAGGACAAGACTTTTAGGATGCATAAACAGAAAGCAGTAACTGTAACTCAAAGAACCATCTCATATATTCAGATCAAGCAGTTCTAGTTCCTTACTTTGTCCCCAAATATTTCCATCTGAATGATTTGCTATGAAAATATCACATTGGAAGCACCAGGAGATGGACAAGGAAAAACACAGGTCTGTAAGAGCCATCATCTTTGGCTCTGTACTTTTCTTTAAGTACAATAAAAAAAATTGGCTGGAACCAAGTAATCAGAATAGAATCCCAATAGCTTTAACAATAATATCACAGCAGGAATACCTGATCAGTTTATTACACTACCAAATTCTAAAATAGATCATAAATATTAATACAAGAAAATTTCCAACTGCTATTTCTTATTTTCCACAGCTCTGGAGAAATAATGAAGCTAAAGTAGCCCTTAGAGATTGATTGGACTCTTACCTGAAGTGTCTGAGAAAGCTTCACAAAGTCTCTCTGCACTTGCTCACTGACATCTAATTCAGTCTGCAACCGCTGAGCTTTGTTCTTCTCTTCAAACACCAGCTGCTCAAGGTTGGCCTGAGGAGGAAGAGGTTCTTTATGCTTGAAGTGAATAAAAATCAGCAGCTTGTATAAACTGATTAAAGTGTGATACCAGAGGAAAGCAGCCCAGTATTCACAGGGCCTTGGCAACAAGCTAAACCAGCCTTTCCACACCTCAGTTTTCCCAAGTGCAAAATCAGGGGTTAATAGCCATTAACAGGTACCAACAGACTGGTTAAAGCATGAAAAAAGCCCAAAGTCCTTTAACAGCACCATGGGCAAAGATCTCAAAATAGAAAGGCAGAGTTCTGAGTTGTAGTGAAGCAAGTTCATGGTAAGGGCAGTAATTTGCTGCTGGCAGTATAACTGTCTTGCTGTCTGACCTTTAGTCAGAGAAGTGCTGAGGGAAAGGGCATAAAAATCCAAAACCACAACAAGAGAGGCCAGAGACAGTGCTCAGATCACAATTAATTCACCTGAGTGCTGAAGTAGAGCCCCTTCCTACAGCAATCACAAAAAAAAAAAACCCAAAAAACATTTCTTCAAAAGCACCAAAGCATTCAACCCAAGGTCTGGTGGTCAGGACACTCCACAGGCAGGAATGTCACTGAGCCTTCACGTGGGAGGGCAACCCAAGGGAGGTCCAGCTCAGCAATTCAGACCCACCACTTTACAAATCCCAGTGAAAACAGGGGTGAGGATTTAAACCACATCCACAGGACAGTATTGCTCTGCCAGTTTCTTACCAACATTCAAAAGCTTCTTTTTTTCATTCTTAGGTAGTGCCACATTCTCTGACACAGCTGCTCATCACAAAAGATGCAGATACACTTCACATCCAGACATCATAGCTACCTTTGCTGCAGTCTCCTTCTTCAGCTGTTCTTCTAGAGCATTCTTTGCCTCCTGCAGACTCTCCAGCTGCTGCAGGTTTTCCTGTGATGAACTTTCCAACTGTATAATAATAATATATAAAAAAATTAACTAAACTTCCTAACATTTCCATCTCCCACAGTCCCTCCAAAAGGAAGTCTAAAGTATCTTTCAAATATTTAGGGGACTCAAAAACACACTTAAATAATCTCTTCTAGGGGCAGAGAAAACACCTGAATAACATCACTTTCTCTCCATTTATTTACTTTTGGAGCTGAAGGGAAATGTCCAAACCTGACATGTAGGTCAGTTTTAGGTAGTCTAGTACTAGTTAGGAATTAGTCAATCCATATTTAGGTCACAGATTAATAAAACAGATAAAACACCTTTTAAGGAACAGAACTATGAATGTGTCCTACTCCTACACTGGCATCAATACAGGAAAGAGGAAAAAAAACCAAAAAAACTTTTATTAAAAAAACCTCACACCACCAAGCCCAAAAATCCCACACTGAAAGGGCTTCTTACCTGTTCCTTTTCCACTTTTATTCTTTCCAGTTCAGCTTTTAAACTGGAAATGGAAGCTGAAAAACAATAATTTTTGAAACTTAAATTCAAGAAACACAGGAAATTGTTCATACCCTGTTTACTTCTGTTAATATTTAAAGGAGAATTAAGCTCGTGTTACATCAAAGGTACCTCAAAAGCAAATAATAGTACTTTTGCTTTCAGTGGCACAGTTTTGGTGTCTCTGCTTTCAAAAGTGGAGAGTATTCAGAATTCAGGTAAGTCTTCTACAAAATCAAGTCTTTGTGCATTTTATTAATTCTTTATATTTCTATTTTGAGACTGTTTGACCCCTGCTCACCTATTTCCTCTTTGCAATTCTCTATTTCCAGCTGTAGAGTTTCTTCTATATTTTCTTTCAAATATTGTTCAGCTTGGATCTGTTCTTTCAAGAACAGGATCTCTGCCTTCAGCTTCTCCTCGAGGTGATCTGCTGCTGTCCTCACACTGATGATGTCCTCCCTGTACTTGAGGATCAGCTCACGCAGCTCCTGCATCAGGATTAGCAGAGATGAGATTTGCTGTCCCACACCCCAGCACTGGGGTACCTGCACAGGGACAAAGCTGTGCTGCCCCAGGCTCTGTCCTGACAGCCCAGACCCTGCTTCCAGCAAGGAATTACACTCACAGTCTGCTTGGCCACAGGAAATGCAAACATGGCAGTATTCACATCCCCGTGGGTTTAGGATGCTCTTCCTGCCCTTCAGCCCCACCAAAGATTTTAGGCTTAAAGGAAGGGAGTGGCCATGAAAGGGATGATAAGGCTTATCACTATTCAAGGCTTTGGATTATTGCTGCTCTTGACTGGACAGAAGTGACTGACTTCACCTGAATTACTGAATCAATACAGTGGGGCCCTGCTGACTGAACACCTGTGTGCCCAGCTGGAAAAATGCAGCTTGAACTGGGCTGAACTGGGCCAAACCCACACCCCACTGACCACAGAGCAGCTGTCAGGCCACAGCTAACTGGTTTGACAATCCATCCCAGCCCTGAAGCAGCCATGGCACAGGAGGATCACCCCTGTGGCATTGTCCATCACAGACTGACAGGGTTAAAATCCCAGCTACTGTTCTCTGTGCTATTTGAGACAGCTTTTTGATAAAGAATAATATTCCAGTGAGATCAAGTCACAAGCACTGTTGGTGTTAATGATTTCAAAATGTTTTACCTCTGCTGCTTCTGGGAGAATGAAATCTTCAGCCTGCTGTAAGGACACATGCAAGCTGTGTTTTCCTTGAAGGCTTTCATTATCTTTCTGCAGTCTCACCAACTCTTCTGAAACCTGCTCCCTTGACTGTGTCAGGACAGCCTACAATGCAAAGAAAAGCATAAATTCACACTTAGGGTCATGCTCAGATCTCTTCTGCCTCATTTACTACCAGTACTTTCAGAAGCCTGGTGAACTGATATTCTTTGTAAAGAAGGAAAACAAAATGATGCTGTGGATCAACACAACCAACTCCCTCTTGCCTGGCCTATACACCAGAAATCAAGGCAAGGTCAACTTTAAGTTGACTTTAAGTGTCCAGGCAGAGAGGGGGAAGCAAGTGATAAATACAGCTTTGCTCCTGTGTTTATCCATCAGCTGGCTGTGCTCATGGAGGGCAAGGAGAGGGGGGAGTCCCAAGTGCTTCCAGAGCTGGCAAGGATGGTCATTAACACCACCCCAGCACTCAGCTGTAAGAGCAGTTATCCAAACACCTGAAACATCCACCCTGCAACTTTCCATGGTGGGTGTCTGCCTCCCACTGTCCTCCCAGGAGAGCATCAGAACAGCTGATCCCATGGAGAGATAAAGGATGAAGAGGACATGGCTTTGCTTGCATTACAAAAGAAAAAATCCAGTAGAGTTTTCAGAGAGGAATGGAAATGGGGAGCCAGGGATTTGAGCAATGGCAGGAGCTGAGTTACAGAGGGGAGCAGGAGAAGCACACTCAGACCAACACATTTTCTGAATCTCCTGTACATCCACCAGATGTGCTCTCATGCAGAGCATCTCTGCCAGCAATGTCCTGATGTGCTACACACAATCCCAGACCCCAAAAATGCAATACTGGGGTTCATGAGGATGAATTCTCCTGGTCCCCCACAAATGCTGTGCCAGGGAGGAAAAAAAAAGAAACTTGATTCTGATATAGAAAGGAATGAATTGCTCTAAGGAAGTCAAACTTAGTTCTAGAATATGAGGTCCTATTCTCTGGCTTAATTCCAACAAGATGCTCAAAAATAGTGTTAGAAAATTAAGTTCACATACATATCTCAGCCTGTTAGGGCTGCTATTTTAAATCTGACCTGCAACAACACTGATCATTCAGCTCTAAAACCTGAGAAAATATTCACTAATGATGGTACTTGTGATGAATCCTAAAAAAAGGAGTCTTGAGAAAATCTACTGTCTTCAGATTTAAGGTGAAGCTAATACCAAAGAGACATGGAATTAGATAATGAATAAGGGGAAAGAAGCTGGCCAGTGATCTCCATGCTGCTGAATGTGCATGAACACAGACAGCAGCACAGACTGACACAAACTGTTCCAGCTCCAGCACCTGCCATCAGAGCTCACTGCAGCAGGCCCTTTGCAAGTGAAGATGCTCAGCCCTGGCTGGGCAGACAAAGCCTTTCACAGACTCTCTGAGCTCCCAGGGTCACACAACCAGGGCTGGTCATGGATCTCTGGAATTAACCTGTCTTACCATTTGCTCCTGGACACTTCTCTTGGCTTGCAGAAATGCCTGCTGCAGCTCACTGAGGAAATTCTCTGACTTCTGACACTTGGCCATGAGCAAGGAGATCTCAAAGAAAGAGAACACAGACAGCCATGTAAGAAATAAAGCATGGAACAGATTCTGAAAAAGAAATAAGTTCTCTTGCCTGTTATCATTACTAATGGGTACTTTGAAATTTCAAACTAAACCACTGAAGTTTATGTTAATTCTTCACTCAGGAAAGCAGCTCCAAGCAGTAAAAGCAGATGCTGTGTTTCTCCACCAACAATATTTTATATTCTATATACCAAACTCTGAATCAACAGTTAATTCAAATAACATTTACATGTGAGCCACTTCAGAGACACTGAAGGGAAACTGAAGAGCTTTTATCTAAGTTTGCAGCATTTTTTGAATTTTTCTACCTTTCTCTGAAAACATTCAAAAACTTTACAAGTCATTCCACAACAACACATGTAAGATTAATCATTATCTAATTAACAGCACCCTGGTATAGCCAGAAGAACATATAAACACATTCCTGTTGTCTAAGCTGGACTTTGCCTAATGACTGTTTCTTTAGTAAGAAAAAATACTGGGTGGGATGGAGGAGAGAAAGTTCCAGCCCAAGTGAAGCAAATTCAGTGTCTTTTACACAGCATGTAGCTCCTATTGTAAGCTTTAATAGGCCAAAGATGATAACTTTTCCCCTTCTTTTTATTTTTAACTATGACTACCACCCATTATATTTGGCTCCATTGTTCCAGAAGAATTAGGTACACATCTCAGAGTGGAAAATCTTTCCTGTGGGCTATTATTTTAAAGCAGCTCAGTGCCTATTTTGGCCCTGCTAAAGCCTGCTCAGCTCCTCATTACTGCATTCTTCAGCCCAAGTCCATTAACTGGGTGTCAGGTGTTGATGAGAGCAGGTGGTGGAACAGAACCACTCTTGTAGCAACAAGGCTGTGCCCAGAGCACAGGGCTCTGTTTGCACGTTTGGGTCATTTCAGACACAGGCCACCCCAAAACTCAAACATTGCTCAAACTCCTACTGCCACTCTGTAATGGATTCCATGATTAAAGATGATATTTCAAGGTCAAAATTGGGTAACACAATATTAGAGACACAACAGATTTATCTGGAAGCTGCGGCAGACTCAGGTGGAGCGTAACTAACCCTAGAAATTCTCATTTGTGTTGCCTCTGCAGCCAGCAGCCCATCCATATCTGACAAAACACAAGTTCTTGTTACACATTTTTGAAGAACATTTCAGCATTCCTGGATCTCAATTACCAAATCCTTGTACCTGATTAGAGGAGTCTTCAGCACTTTGTTTCATGTAATCCTCCAATTCCTGTTTATCTTTCATTGTCTTTTCCAGCTGGTCATTGGCCTGCCTCAGCATCACCTGCAGCTTTTTCACCTGTGTTGCCACAACAAAATTAATTCATTCTCCATTCTCTTTGGGAGCATTTATTTCCTGAACCCTTCCACTCCTCAAACCACAACAAAAAAATCCCTCAAAAATCCTGTGCAACCCAGAAGTTCCTTTGCTTGAAACAGCCTGCAGCACAGATTATCCCTCTAAGGAAACACAGGACATCAAACTGCACTGGACCACGGCCATGCAATGACTTCAATCACTTATTTCAAAGCACAATGTGACTCATGCCTTCCACACCCATCTGAAAATTGTTCTTTGGTATATGGCAGGAAACAAATATCCTCCAAAACTTGGAAGTCATTTTATGCTGCTAGGATGAGGTCCTTTTCTGTTAACAGTTCTTACAGTATCAAAGATAATAGAATTTAATGCATGGTAAGCATTTTAAAATATAAATTATTAAAGATACTGACTTCAGCATGGGCATAATACTTTTTATAGAACACTGCCTTTACTGCATGGTCTTATAGCATCAAATACAGGAGTTCTTCAAGGTGAATCCCTAAGAAATGTACATGCTGGTGCTCATGACCCCACATGAGTATCAAATCAAGTTATGTCAGTAACACATCAAGTTATCAGCATGTTGATATTGCTCAATTAAAATCCATGAATAAAAGAGCAGATAGCTCTTTGCTGCACTCTTAGTAGTTCAAAGAGCTGCAAAAGCCTTCATGGCTGAAGCAATGAGAGAAATCCCACCTGGTCTCTGGTCTCAGCCTCTTGGATCTGGATACCTTGCAACTGCTTCTCATAATTGGAGCACATGTCACAGCGCCTGCCCAGCTTGTTCCCTGCATTCTGCACCTGCAGAACAGAGCCAGCACCTGCCATGAGCTCAGGGAGGTCTCCAGGGAATGCAGGAGTGCTGCACACACTCAGGTGTGGTGTGTGGCCACAAAACAGAGTGGCAGAATCATGTATGGCAGGATTGAGTTGCTCTGAAAGTGAGGGATACCTCAAATCAGCTGTGGGATATCAGCTGTCCTGCCATGGGTCCCACCATCAGCACAAAAAACCATGACACAAAGTTCATCAAGTCACTACTGTGTCCTTTGGACAAACAGAAACCAAACAGGAGAGAAGAAAATAACAGTATTGGGGTGGGCAGCAGGGAAATGAAGAGTAATTCTGCTGTCATTCTGGAACTACAATGGTTTTAGCCATGGGGACAAATGGAAGTTTTATCAAAGTTCCAGCTGCAGGTCAAGTTTGAGCTGAATCTGTATTTGTATTTGCTGCTCCATGTCCAACCCACAGCAAGAGGCATTCCCAGCCCAGTGGTGTGCTCCTGCCTCCAGAACACGTGGGAAGCTGCATTTCTATTCTGGATTCTGAGACAGGGATGAAGCAAAGTGCCATCAAAATGTCAACAGGGCAAGGAAACACTCAAGAGTAGGGATTTAACTCAGCTCTGAGCTCAGGATACTGCAATTTCTCCAGATATAGCAAATCAGTAGGAAAACAACAACAAAGCAACTTTACAAAGGTTTGGAGAGACCTCCTAAACAATGATTTTCACTAAGTTAAATTTCAACAAACTGAGGAAAAAAAAAATCAGTAGTTCTTCATTTCATCTGTTCTTCATCTGGCTTTTTCTTCTTCACTACATTCTTATGTATTTTTTTCACTCCCATCTTGTCTCCCTTTTCACCCAGTATGGATTATTATCTCTCACCACCTTTTCTTCCCCCTAAAGTGTTGCTCCTTGGTCTCTCTTCTTCTGAAAGAGAAACCACAGAAAACCCCAAATACTCCCCTTTTCAGCAAGAAACCAAATGCAAGCTTTGAACTGGCATCATATAAAGCTGCTGAAAAACTGACAGGCAGAACACCCAGAAGCAACAATTTCCTTGATGATCCACAGTGCAACTGGCCCAGGGCTTAGTCTAATCTGCTGCTTGCTGCTCTGAGAAATGGGTTTCTGATGATGCAAGTCCCCAACAACTTCCTGGAGCTTGTCTGTGGTACTTTGTGCGTTGGACACAGTTTGGCTGCTCATTTGCAAAGTGCCCCCCCCGTGCACAGCCCTCAGCAAACACTCCCTGGCACAGAGCAGCACCCCCAGCTCTGCTGCTTCTGCTCCTCTCTGCCCTCTCCTGCTCATCCCCAGCTCCACTACAATGCCCTTTCCTCAATTTCCATTTTCTCCTATTCTTGAAGTTCTCCCACCTTTTCTCACCCTCTCAGACAACACTGAGTTCAACAGCTACCACTGCCACACCCTCCTCAGAATCCAAAGCATTTTGTGTTTAGTAAAGCTGCCTGTCCCTCTGGATGTGTTTTACCTACAGAAGCATTCCAGGAGGGGAATGTGAACAGCTGCCCTGGATGTAACCTCTTCCTTTCAGAGCTGGCTCTGGGCAGAGCTTTGCCCACACAGGGAAGGACTCACCTCCTTCTGCAGCAGGTTCCACTCGGTCTCGCTGACCAGGCGGTACCCGCTGGGGGACACATAAGCACTTTCCACGCCCTGGGTGACACTGGAGAGCAGGGAAGCAGTCTCTTCTTGCTCTGGTGTCATTGCTTTGATTGCTTTTTCCTGATCTTTGGTCAACATGAACCCGCTCGGCATTTGCAGGGATCCGAGGGAAGCTGTATCAAAGTTCTCTGACACTGAATCTGCTCCAACAAGTGGTCCAAAATCTGACTCATCCAGGTTCCCAGCAGATTTTGCTTTGTTGTTGTATCCTAAAGCTTTGGACTGCAAGGATCCAGATGTGCCCAGACTGTCTGTTGACTGTGCTCTCCGTAGTCCATCTTTAAACATATCAGTGTCTGGTTTGTTGAAGGATTCGCCAGAGGAAAGAAGCAAGTCTGCATCCAGGGAATGGACTGAGCCATGGGTGCTATTCACATGCACCTGGAATTGAAAAGCAAGGAATAAAAAAATTTTTATTCCATTTTGGTGGTACAGGAGGAATGCTGGACACTAATTATCAGACATGGAAAAGGCAAGTTTCAATTTCTTCAGCAAGAACATCTGCTCTCAAAGTTTAAGGTTAAGAGGAAGGGACAGAGAACTGCAATGAACCCCCCAGAAGTCAAAAACAAATAAAACAAGTAAAAAAAGTCTTTTGTTAACAGAGTGCTTCTCTAAGACTGCCTTCCTGCCAGACAAGCAAGGACACAGTCACCTTCCATCTCCCAATATTTGAGGCAAGATGCTTCCCCTGAAGAGATGGACTTGCAACATCCCCTCTACAACCATAATCCACACAACACAAGGCATACTCCACTTCCAAAAGGAAATTCAGAAGTCTTTCATAAAACAAAACACTTTGTATTAACACAAAAATAAACCAAGAAAAATATACTTAAAACCTACTCTATACTGACAAGCATATGTTGTTCTATTTTTCTTTTCTGTTTTGAGTGTCTGACAAAATTCCAAAATATTCTCTCACAGGATGATTTGTGCATAAAATAAAAAGAAAAGGGAAAAGGCTGGGCTTAGACACAAAGGTATCCTGGGGAATGGCAGCACCAAAAGCCACACAAATTGTCCTGTGATGTGCATCAGGCACATGGAGCCTCTCGATCTATTTTTGTTTTTTCTAGTACTGAAAAGAGAACAGTAATGCCTTATTTAAAAAGCACATGACTGCTTTCAAAATACCTTCCAAAATATTATGCACTTCTGCTTTGCCATTAGACACATAAGGAAGTAACACTGGAACCAGCCTCCTGAGAAAAATTATCATTTCTGAAATAGGTCCAGAGACCAGCAGGCTGCTGGCACTTCACAGAAGTGCTTGTAACCTATATCAGATATATATATATTATGTACCACTGTTTTATGACTGTTGTAAATGCCTTGTTTTAATCATTTTTAGGTGTAAGATTTATATTTGCATGTATATATACAAGTTCATTAAGAAAGTCAGAAAATACAGACTTACATAAAACTGCATTTTCAGGCTACAGCTGTTCTGTGATAACCAAAACAATATTAACAAATAATTGAGAGAACATCTTTGAAGTTATAAAAAATTATAACAAGTTGTAAGAATTGATGAATAACACGACTGATTACAACATATAAAACATATTCTGAACAGCTAAAAAGGTGATAAATAACAAAACCAAACACACAGACAAACCAGAACCACTCTGAAAATTATGCTCCTTCTCAAAAATCTAAATTTTCCATTATGTATAAATCTTACAACCAAATAAATGTTGTGAATGATGGACTAAAGAATACGCTATGAACTGAGATTAAAGAAAACATCAGAAGATAAATTTTTGTTCCTCACCAATGTGCCTCATTTGCATAACTGGACATGGAGATACAAACAGTACTTGAAAAGAGAAAGTGGCTGTAGGCTAAAGGGTAGAACTAGATCTCAGCTACATATAGATCTCATGATTCTGAATATCTTTCTGTATTCTGAACTGCTATAAATCCTTGACAGAAGCAAAGGAATTACTTCAGAATACATATATTAAAGTATATACTTTTATTTCCCTTCAAAAATGTTAAAAAACCAGGCAAAACACTGGCTCACTCTGAAAATTTTCAAGTCTCTTGAAGATTAAAAAAAGCCTCTATAGCACAAAAACTTTGTAGGTTTTTATTAATTTTTCCTTCATTTGATTCAGAAAACCAAAATGGACCCTGAGAAATGATAAGTACAGAATTCAACAATTTGGTTAGCAAAGTAGCTACAACACTCTTGGCTGAATGTTCAGATATAATTGGCTTAATCCTGAACATTTAGACGTGTTAGAACATGCTTAAAAATCCCAAGAGAATCCAGCAGTTAACCTCCAGAATGCAAAATGTAAATTAACATTTTTAATGGCACCTCTCAGGATGGTGCAGTATTGTCTTCCAATCTTAATTAGGATTTATATATTCAACTGCAACTCTGAGGATTTTTTATTGCCTAATAAGATTAGAAGCTACAGAGAATAGAGGGCTGTAACTTTGCATTTGTATTTGCCATGAACACCCTGAGGAATGCCCAAGTACAAGTGAAAGATTCAATTGTTTTACCTCTTCATTAGAGAGCTGGGTAAGGGTTTCTTCAGGGGCCAGAGAACATGAAGCCTTTGTTTCATCATCTGAATCTTTCTGCTTCTCTTCCTTTCTCTTGCTAAGCCTTTGCTGATCATCTTCTTCCTAAAAAATCAGTGATCAACAGAACATACACAGAAAATGGGATTCAATTTTGCCATAGTAGTCAAGATATCAGCTTTCATGACAAACTAAGCTACAAAGAAGACACTGAAAAGGATTATTTTGGTTAAAACGCAGTGGTTATCACATAAATATTCTTTTAGCTAATAAATATAGTGTTCATTTCACAAGGCACCCAAACTGACTTAAGTGAGAACTTACTTTACAAGTTTAGTGGCTGATTCATGTTCTAGAATGATTTTATTCAAAAAGCATATTACCAAGATCAAAATTCTAATTATAAGGATTAACAAGTAATAAACTAGCTGGTACATTGGATATTGTATGGAATATAAATACATAACAAATCTACACCCCTAGAAGACCCACTAACAGCCATTACAGAAATAGGAACATTGAAAAAAAGTGAAATAGGAAGTGCCTTGATCACTAAATGATGGAATATAAGCAATCAAGAAAAAAACATAATAGATCACTGATCACTAAGTCATAAGTATGTACAATCACTTGCATAAGATAATTTTAAATTAAAGTCTTAATTTATGCCTAGGATATGTACTGGAAGACTGGAAAAACCTAGAAAGAAGTAGAACTTGCTGACATCCTCAAAGCAGACATTTTGCATCACAGATGACTATTTCTTCTTCTAAGATTAATTTCTGGATATTCTTACCTTTTCATTTAACTATTAGCAACATTAGAGTTCCTACATACACCAATATTAAAATACTTGTCCAAATGGGGTCTGTTATAACTGCCAGCTGTCATTTTAAGGGGAGATTTCCGTTAAAACTGTCAGTTCTCATTTTTTGAGCTATTACCACACTTGCCTCCAACATATGATTTCCACATGTGCTACACCACAGTAAACCTACAGTATTACAAAAGAAACAAAAGCACAAAGAGGAAAGCAGCAGGTAACCTGATCCTTTTTTTTCAGCTCTTCCACCTGCCGGAGCTGCTCCGAGGTGAGCACGATCTCCATCCTCTGCATGTCCCTCATCAGCAGCCGCTGGGACTCCAGGAACTGGTCATTGGCTTTCTGCCACGTGTGTTTCAGCTGGTTGTGCTGCTGCCTCTCTTGTTCTAGGAGATGGCAAACTATGCAAACAGAGAAAAAATTCTTCTGAACCACAAGTGTTTAAATATCTTTTGCAAAGAGAAGTGCTTTCAGGAACAAAAGTAATTATTGGTCTGATCAAGGACAGGCAGGCTTTGTTCAACAACTATTTAGGTTAATAATGTCTTATTTCAAATATCATTTTCCTAATTTCCAGTTCCAGTTCCATTCTCAATTTCCATTTCTCAGTTTCCAGTTCCTTAATTGACAGGTCAAGATTTCCCAGTGAGAAGACTAATGCTTCAACTTCATTCATGAATTCTAACAGTTTTGGGGTTTCTTTAGTGCTGTCTTCTACATCTCTATTTACTTCAGCAGCAGGTTCTGGTTTTCACTCCTCTGCAATGACCCTGGGCTGTAGTGCCCTACAGGGATACTTCCACACTCACTTCAGCACTCAGCACTGCCACACCTCAGGGAGCCAGGTCTGTACATTATGGAAATAACACTCATAATTATGCACAAATACAATACACTCCCCAAATCACTTCAGCAAGAATGAAGCTTGAAATGCTTTAAGAACTTAGCAGATATTCAACAACAAGCCTTGAGGAAATTAATGGCTCTGCTGTTTTTCTGTCATAAGGAAAGAAATTCCTTATTCCACGTTCAGTTCTTCTGCAAACATTTTATGGCCTTTCACATTTAAAAGTGCTGCTTTCCCCTCCCAATTTCTTTTAATCAAGTTCAAGTAAGAAATGATACAAGAATTCACAGCTCCACTGGGTTTTGCATCCTCACTGGAAGAGAATCAAAGGACTATTGTTAGCTAGGTACCTTCATGCAGCTCCTTCCTCAGCTTCTCTGCATCCTCTTGCAGGACTGATTTTTGTGTGTTGAGAACAGCCACATACATCTCCAGGTCTGTCCTACACGACTTCTCAGCTTCTAAATAATGGTTCAGTTCTTTAACCTGAATAAAGAGGGAAATAACCAGCTCAGTGGGGGAACACTCTCAGACATTTCCTTCTTGTTAGAAGTTACAGTGCTGCCTGTACAGGTAATGTACAGGTGCTGAAGGACCAGTTTATTTGCAGAAATCACAAATATTCAACTACCAATGTGTAAGTAGTGCTTGTATTTATTTGTGAATGATCTACTCATTAAAATTCTGCTAAGTCAAACCTATCAGTGCATCACAGTTAATGGCAGCTGGATCACAGCAGTAGCACTGAGCACAGAGATGGCAAAAAGAGACTCATCTCAGGAAAGCAGACAGTGAAGAGATCACTTCACTGTGAAGTCATCAGTGCTGATAGCCAGGATCTAAATAGTTGATAAGTGCTGATAAGCCAAGAACTCCTTAGTTCAAAAGAGAGTAATCACAGTAGTCAGAAAAAAATTACTATGAGGCAAGCCTGAAGTAAGCCTAAGAAGAGAGAAAACTTGGGGACAGACAAGAAAAACTTTCCAACTCATGAAAGACTGTTGCAAAAAGGAAGGAAAATCTATCAACAAAAAGCAATTATATCAAGAAATACGGAAGAAATAGATTTGGATTTTTTTTTTCCTTCTTGGTGTTTTTTTGATTGTTTTTTTTTTTTAATAGCAAAACTAACAAAGAACTGAAGTGAGTGTCTTGCAGAATCTTCAGTGAGAACTTTTTAAGACAGGGTCACATAAATATCTGTCAGACGTGATGCTTGGAGAAATGGATTCCATCTTGGAGCAAGGAACAAACTGAAAGATTTCTTTATGGCACTATTCAGTTTTATGGTTTGCTGAGTCAGAAATCACAGGAGGTTTTATCTCAGAGAAAGCCAAAGCCTTCAGGCAATTTCTAACTGGCTGCACAGAGCTGCAGTTCATCCTCCTCAGCACAGCACGGGACACACTGACGCCAAGGCAGGGTTCAGGACAGCCTTGGGCTGTGACTGCCACTGCTGGTGAGGAAAGCTTTCCTGCCCTAGGACACCAAACCTTCCATCTGCTACCCCTGAAGCCTTTCAAGCAGGAAAGTCTGACTTCGTGGCTCCAAGTGTGACAGTAACACAGAGGTCAGGTGGTTGGGAGAGGTGCAAAGCAGATATTCCTCATGAGGTTTTTCTATTACTAAACCTGGAGCTGTGCAATTTCTTCTAAACCCAGATCCCACACACAACTCTCAAAACAGAAAGATGCAAAAATGTTTTTAGGCCAAACATGACATCTGAGCTACAGGAGACAAGAAGGGCATGAAGAGTTTCTCAACACACCTTTTTCTCTCTTAAATTTGACTTGTCTGCATCAAACTAGCATGCTGCAAGATATAAATCAGGATCCAGTTAGAGCTCCACCTCACCTCTGATGCTGCTTTTATTTTTTCTTCAGCTTCTGCCAGTTTCTCCTTTAGGGCTGCAATCTCTTTCTCCATGGGCATCACAACCGAGCGCAGCTTCTCAGCATCTTCCTGAGCCTGAAGTTAAGACAATAAATTGTAATGCATCATCAGAATTTTCACAATACTACTGGAGACATTCAGAGAAAAATCTCTACATCAACAAAAAAAGCTGACTAAACTTCCACTTTCAATGCTCATCTTACTGCTATTCATGTAGCTCAGCAGCCATCTCTGGCCTGATATTGCTCTATTTGTAGAAGGCAACTACATTTTAAGTCTATGTATGGGTTAAGCTACAAATGTCTGTTTGAAAAGAGAATGTAAGCAAATCTATCACTTTTGATACCTGGGAGAAAATGTACAGATCAAGCATTTTAAAAAAATGTGCACTTTTCTGTTATTAAAGGCCTAACTGTCCCACAACCTGCTGCCACATAGGACATATGAAAAAACCCAAAAGAAGTGCATGATGAGGTACTGACCATGCAGTTACTTACTCAAAATTTAAAAGCAAATGGAGCTGCACAGTAATGCCTAGTGTAGCTCAGTTCTCTTTTAGAAGATCATTTTTCAACTTTACATTACTACTGATGCAGCATGAGGTTTTGGTGTTACTGTACTGAATATTTCAAACTATTTATAGACAATTTATCCCATGATTTCTTTCAAAAAGCAGTTTTGAGAAGATCAAAGAGCAGCAGAATTAGAGGACTGCTTCAAGGAAAGGAAAAAAAATAAAAGGAAAGACAGGTAAAAATGGCAAGAATTAAAATGAGAAATAGCACTCAGGGTTCAAAACCAGAACTGCACGTTAATGTGTGGCCCTGACATCCCCATGTCTTAAATGCTCTGCCTTGCCCTCAGGGATGCACTACAGACTTTCCAAGTGAAAGGAGCAGCTCCCACAGACTCCCCAAGAGCCAGCAGAACACTCAAACACTTGCTGCAGTAAGGCACAGGGAATTGCAGCATTCTAATCTGGGCTGGCTTTGTGCATGAGGCTCAAAGCTCAGTTGTTCTCTCTCTTCTAGTGGAAGAACTCAGCAGGGAGGGAAGAGAGGGAGGGCAGGAAACTGTGCCCCAAAGCTGGAGTTTCAAAAGATGACACCTTTCATAACCTCATTAGACAGTAAATGATAACACTCATGTCTGGTTTTTAAACTAGACTAGAATGCAAGTTTTAGAGGTTACTCATCTGACTTTTAGTTTCTGGTGAGCTTATTGACAACTGTATTCTGAGCAAGACTTTCAGGAAGAGAAAGAAAATATTTTTAACCACTAAAGTTTTCTAACTTAAAGTTAATAGACAAAATAAAATGCTATTGCAATACCTGTCAATTATATAAACAGTGCAATTTTAAAGCTTTACAGAAAATTCTGAACATAACCCAAAATAAATTTCTTTACATTTCATTTATTTCCACTACAATTTGTCACTGCTGGAGTGACAATAAAAACCGTGAGGAAAGCAAGGGATGTCACTTGGCAGTGAATTCAATACCAGGGACATGTGACTGTCACACACACCCAGACCCTGGTGCTTGCAGCCAGCAACTCAAGAGTCACATTTTTCAAATAGATGGGAGCAGGAGTTCCACTTCAGGCATTGCTTTATATTTCATTTATCATATCATTTCTACTCCTTTAATGCTACTTATAGCTGGTTTATATGGACTAAATATAGCCCAGCATTTTCTGGAGTGTTGAAGATGTTCTTTACTAATTATTCAGGATAACTGCAGCAATATTTCACTGCCAGCCTGGTTTCACATGGCTCACTACAGAATATAGAGCAACAAATGTGTCTGTGTTGGAACCAAGCATTTCAGAGAAACAGTCACAAAGTTCTCTGAAAGCAAAACCAGACAGTGAACAGCAACCAACTGGAAAGACAAAACTGTCTCACATTCCACATACAGAAAAATTACTCCAGCTTTTACTGTTTGGTAAACAAAGCTGAAGTTTGACACTGTGGTTGCAACATATTGTAAGGATTCCTATTAAAGGTCAGTGTGATCTTGAGCTAAACACCCAGAACAGGCTCTCTCTGCTAACAAAAGGAGTGCTGGGCCCTGGGTCTGCTCTTGGACATAAAGCAGAATTACTGAGACTCCAAGATCCAAGTTAAAGCTCCACTCAACCTTTTAATAAAACAAGAATATCTGTTGTGTTGAAAAATGCTACTTAAAGATACTGTCACATGTGGCAAGAGGTGCCATAGCACCAAATTTCCTGTGCTAAGAGGTGTTATTCAGACTCTTCTAGAGGTGCGATCCTTAAAATGTTTATTTCCTTCTAACTTTTTATTAAACTTGACTGTTGATAGCCACAGTTTTACACATGATCAGCTCACCTTCATTCATTTCTTAACCAAAAACCAAGCACCCAAACCACTTCTGTCCTGGCCAAACCTGCCTTCCACAAGGGCTGCCAAACACACTGAGGGACCTGCAGACCACAGCAGGAAAGTGACTCCATGGAGAGAAAAATGCTAAAAATGAGTCCAAGTAATTTTCAGAGGAACAAACACCTGACTGGAGAAATCTCAAGTAACATTACACCTGAGCTTGTTCCTTAAAAATGAGACAAGCAGAAAGACACAGACACAATTTGAAGATTTCTCATTAAAGCACGACTAAATAATTTTAAAGTCCTCTAAATTTATCCCACTGTTCTTCACTATTACCAACAAAAATAGCCTACTGTATATCAGATTTTATAGCCAACTCTGTCACAGAAATCTGATTACTCTCCCCTTCCAATTTCCACTCTCCTGACTAATAAGCACAATTCCTAACAGAAGCCTTGTACTTTCCTGCTCTCTCTGCACACAAAATATCTGCTCTGCAGACTTCTGCTACTCAGAGTTTGACACAACTCTGCTAAGAAGAGTATTTATATTCATCACAGCTCCAACAGCAAAACAGATCATTTTCTGAACAGAAAATGAGGTCTGACTTAAAAAAAAAAAAAAAATAAAAAAGCCAAGTCAAATTTTGCCAGTGGCCAAAGTTTGGGCACAACTGATCACCACACAGTCACTGTCCAGAGTCAGCCCAGCCATTCTCCAGCAGAGAATGTGCAGGGAAGTACATGCTGCTGTGAAAACAAAAAACCCCAGCACCTATCAGGTACTACAACCCAACAGGAAAACAGATTTTCATAAATCACTGGCAAGTTTTCTGAAAGATTAATCAACTAGGTGAGCACGTTAATCATTAGGTCAAGGTATCCACCTTTTCTGAGTTGGGAAGGGAGATTAAGAAGACAAAGTTACAAGATTTTCTTAGAAAATTATTTCATAGCAATCATTGCTTTATGATACGAAATCACAGAACAGACACATTCTCTACAGAAATTAGCAATTTGCAACCTGAAATATATTTACGTGGAAAAGCAAAACAGCTGCTTCCAGACAAGAGCATGTGTTCCACCAGACATGCTATGTCTGACCAAAGAACATACAGAGGTGGAGTACATGCACTGCTGGCTGCAAATGCCATTTTGCATGAGGAATTGATCACAAGTCTTCAAATAACACATCCCAAGTGATAAGAAAGTTCCTCTTTTCACACTGACTGCTGACACATGAATATTCATTTTTTTGCCCAAGCAAACCTTTTTGGGATTTGCTTGTTTTTAGGTAAAATTGAATGTCCTTTTCCTAATTTTGATCTAATTCTTAGTCTCCTTGAAGAAAAATCTCACAGGTTTAATAATAACAAAGCAGATTAAAACCTCATGCAAAGCTGTTTAAGCAATTATTTCAAGCTGCACTCTGAAAACCAGATTTCCCCCTCCCCCTCCTATTACATAAGGTAAATGTTCCTCTGCTTTACAGGCCTAGAAGGCTTTCCAAACTCCTATTACCAGAGATTAATAAACTGATCACCTCTTCCTTTAGGATCACCAGGGATATTTAATTCCCTTTTAAAGGGAAAATGCTATTTATCTCCTATGCTAAACTTCTCTACTAAAGCCACTGAGTTTAGGTGAGCTCTGCTGCCATGTCAGCAGCTTGCAATTTCAATTTACACAAACAGTAAATTCAGATTAAAAATCTGAATCATTTGAGAGAGATTGTTCTCTGGAAGTACTTATTGGCTGTTAGTTGGGAGTGCAATGCCAGGACTTTTACACTATGAACCCTGCATCTTCTGGGCTGTTTCTACAAGACTCACCACACTGATCCAGTTTTGAACCTCCATCTGGCTTCAGCCAAAGTCTTTTTGTCCTTAATAAGACTAAAACCTTTTCTTAAAAACAGTAAATGTCTTACTATTGCAGTGGGATTAGAACAGGCTTTACCCTGACTCTTACCTTTGAAATCAGGGCTCCATGAAGAGCAGTCCCACAGCAATAGTGCAACTACAACTAGCAGTAGTCAGAAATCTCTTCCTAAGTCTCAGAAAAGAATTCTATTTTACAACACTAACACTGATTGCTTGCTACAACACAGTCAAAATAACTAAAATATTTCTCATGTGGAATGTCTGTGATATTCCATACTGCATTTCTTCTGCTGACAGCAAGCAGGAACAGGGACATGCAGGGATGTGGCAGGTTGTCAAATGTTAGCCTACTTTTTCATTGAATATAAGTTCAGTCATTGCCTTAAAACTGTGTTAGAACACCTTCAAGACTAAGGTAAGCCTGCTGAGAAATTCATGAAAATGCAAGTTATTATAATAAGATAAACAAAGATTTTTGTAAAGCATTGATCTATTATGACAGGTTCAATTTCCTTACTGTCTGAAAGGAAACACATCAAATCAAAACAAAGAAAATCCAAAGTAAAGACAAGGCACCTCAATCTACTTCTGTGAACTTGTCTTAGTCACAGATCTTTGAAGAACTACAATATGTGTCCAGAGTCCAGAGCAATTGTTTTTCATCATCTAGAGCCTGTTGTTTTGTGACAGCAAGGTTCTGCACTTCCTAAGGAGGCAACAGTACTGTGATGCACAAACACGGCTTACTTTAGAGAAAGAGGAAAGACATCTTAGATATTCTGAGGTTTTTAATGGACACTTAAAGTTTTTAAGACCTGGAAACAGAAGTAAAAGTACAGAAGTGTAAAGGAAAACTGCAGTCGATCCAGAAGAATATAAAGGTGGTTTTACTTGAGTTCATTTGACATCATGACAAGTGACTTTACAAGGCTGCCTGGGTTTTTTTACCATCTTCTCAGGTGCAACTCCCTCACTGAATGCCCCTAATTAGGAACAAAGCCTTTAAGGCTTCAAATGGATTAGGTCATGATGACTTCCATGAACAAAGGCTGGCAGCTGGCAGGACCAGGCTGTGTGAATTGCTGAGGAATTACAGCAAGCACAGAAATGAACCCATGCATGACCCCACGGGCCTATCCTCAAATAGAAACTGAGGAACTCCATTCCAATGTACCTTTTTCATCTCATTTTCCAGGTTTTCTTCCTCCTGGCCTTCAGACAGTCGCCTCCGTAACTCTGCGATTTCCCGCTCCATGTTCTCTCGGTACTGGCTCCACTGAGCTCGCTCTTGCTCCATCCTGTGGTGATACTGCAGCTCATAGTCACGAACAGTCTCTAGAAAACAGCATTTTCAAAACTTATTTTCAATGTAAGTTAAAGAACAGAGCTTCAGGAACTCCATCTCCAACCACTCAATGATTTACTATAATTAATCCAAACTAGGACAACAGTGAACTTTCCCTTCCCTTGAACTCCTGCCCCAAAACCCACATACACAGGTAAAAAATCCAAATGAACTGAATTTCAATTAGTACCATTGACAGAACAGAGAGAAACAATCCCCAAAAACTGTGCACCTCCTAATTTCAAGATAGCGCACATAACTAATATCGGATTTAGCAGCACATTTTGTACCTCCAAATACATCATACAAACAAATGACTAACACCTAAAAAAGGTACTCCAAAGTGCAAAGAAATTCAGACTTCTCACGTAGCTTCCATTTCCCCAGGAGTCACGCTACTCCTCTCAGGTCAGGAGCTGTCTGTTTACACAGGGACAGCAGCTGGCACAGCTGAGCCTTAATCTAGGTTCATGTATCTGTGTAGATCATAAATAAACAGACATTTGTGTACTCAATATACATGAAGGTTTGTCTGCTCTGGGTGAAAAGCACAATGAGGTGATGGAAAAACTGCCCACAGCCAACAGGCTCTAGGCTCAGGATAGGGTGATCCTGCCTGTGAACCTTTAAGAAAACAGACATTTGTGGCAATAGTCTGCTCCCACTTCATATCCTTTTGTTCATTCACTTTGTCTCAGAAACGTCAACAGCTGTGCAATGTGCATATATAACAAGGAATAGATCAGAACTATCAAGAAAACAAACACCCAGGACTGAGAGAGCAGCATGTGCAGTCACTACCCTGGGGAAGGCCCATGTGAGTACTGGAGGGACACCTGACTGTGTGAGAGCAGAACTGTGTTCACACACAAGGAAAAAAGAGAATCATGCTGGCAGCTTAAAGCTGCTTTCAGACCTGTCAAATTACAGGCATCATACTTATCTTCGTGGAAGGATTAAGTATGAGAAATGCTTTGCATATACATGAGGTTCCCATGCCCATGAATTCTCAATTCTGTCCTCAGGCTGACAATAAAAAAACCCATCAAGCTCCTTCTCACAGCCTTGGGAATGACACTTCATCCAGCCCTTCTGCAGCTTTCTCAAGCCATAACAATTATCCATATTCCGTGGAAGAATGGGCACAAATCCCTAAAGACATCAGGGTGGCTGACCTCTGCAGCTTGCCTGGTTCCTACCTTTCATGATGGCCTGCAGGGAAGCCACTTCTTCTTGCCACTGCCTCTTGACCTCATCGATGGCCTCCTGCTTGGTGGTCTCTGACACTGTGGCTATGGCCTTGATGTTCTCCATTTCGGCGTGGGCTTCCATCAGCTGGGTCCTCAGCTGGCCCAGGTCATCCTGGGCTGCCTGCAGCACTGCATTCTGCCTTTTCAGGTCCTCTGAAAGGAGGATTGGATACATTTAGCTTGATTAAAGAGTTCAAGCTGAAGTGTAGCCCCAGTTGCTATGGCAAAGAACAGAAAGGAGTGAAGGAAGCACTGGTATTAAAACATCTACCTGAAATGACTGAACCAATGTTGGCAGGTATCTTCAGGGAATGCTATTTCTTGACTTTGCTTGCCCTTGCCTTTTATTAAAGGACTACCTTATGGATGCAGACACAAAGCAGAGACTAGATATAACTAAGATCAATATACCTGACAAAAGTGAACCGTGCTTTTCATTAGTTCTGATTATTTAACTCATTCTGATAATGAATCTGGAAAAGGTACAAACAGACTGGAAAACAGTTTTTCCCTCATTTCCAGGACCAACTTGGTTCTCAATTTGGATGGAACACTTCATATTTCTTGAGCAGAAACACTCTGTGACCACTTTGGAGAGACCAAAAAAGAAAAATATACAGTCTAATTTGCTCTTTACCAAAGACTTGGGTAAAACTGAGCTTCTATTAAGAAAAGGTACACATTCTATGGAACAACCACTACTTCTCTAAGTGCTGCAGCTATAAACAGAAATTAAACTAATTTCATCTTATCCTCCTGAGTTCTCAGCTACTCTGAAACAAACAGCTCTGGAAGAAATATATTATATAATATAATTAATTCCAAAAGCACTAACACAAAATATGTGTTTTATTCCCACATAGCCTGCTTCAATGGCAGTCACTTTTAGCAGAAACATCTGGCCAGTACACAAGCAACACCAAGCATATCTCCATTTCCCTCAGGGCCAACAAGCTGAATCAATCTGGGTCCTCTCACCCCTGACAGAGAATAAAGAACCCAGAGCTAATCAAGTACTTAAAAGGACATTAATCCTTGTGAAAAAAACCAAGACTCTGTAGCATTAATATTCTTAGTTTTCAAATGTGTTAAAGATGGGTCCAAATAGCCTCAATGTACATTTAGGAAAGGGTCTTGGAGATGGGGAGGGAAAAAAAACTTTTTGGGGGGGTAAAAAAAAGAAAATTGCTTGTATATTTTTCTCTGGTGTCCTTTCACTTCAGTACCTGTGAAAGTTGGGGTGTTTTTTCTTCCCCTATCACAATTTATTTTTTGACTGTACCAAAATGGGAGAATTATTGTTGATTTCATTAGTAGTGTCTTGTATCTTAGATTTCCTTTCATCCAGCCTTAGAAACTCAAGAAAATAGGCTTGCTGTATGATCTGATCTTCATTATGCCTGTTGTACTTCTGCTCTCATAAGCTTATACAGCAGCTGCAGTCTTAATGCATTATGTTTTTGGCTCTGTTTTCATATGTTAAAGACAGGAAAATCATCAGAATTAGATAAATCAATCTGGCTCTCAGAACAGCTATCTCTACTTTCCAAACCTTCATCAGATATTTGAGCTCATATGATTTAAATTTTCCTATAAATTGTGTTATTGAAATAGGTGCCCTTGGCTGGTATTAAAACTTTTATAACATTTGCCTGCTTACAGCCTACCTCAGATGGAAATTTAAGACAAATAAATGCTGCATTAAAAAAAAGGCCACAGAGTACAAACAGCACAGCATCCAGGCTATGTCTTTCCATTTACCAGATCAGCTCCTGCTCAGGGAGCACACCCTGAATTCAGGAAATTTGTATTAAAACTCACTAGTGGTGTTTCTGCATGGACATCAAGTTGCTCTGGCTCCTATCCATTAGGCAAATCTTTAAATTTAATTCTAAAGTTCATTCTAGGATGCTCAATAGTCACCTACTGAATCTCTTACATTCTTATTATAACTGTTTAAAAGACTATGCTTCATACAAAGATTATTTGAAGATGAACTTCAACCAACTTTAGAATAATTCAGAGAACTGAGGACTTACCTTCCTTAGCCAGGTATAACTCCTTAAATTTTGCTCTCTTTTGATTAAATTCTTGCTCAAGTTGCTGCTTTGTGCGCAGAAATTCTGCATTGACCTTTTCCAATTCTGCCACCCGTTGTAGAAGAGCATCTAAAAATAAAGCAGAAGATAAGGAACGTCACTAACAGTTATCCAGACATCCCATTCTGCAAGGCTGAGGTTTGGGGCTTATTCTTTTTAAAATATCTTCACTCATTAGCTCTGCTGTTACCTCATGATAATGTGGAAAATTAACCAGTCCTTTAAGGAACAAAGGAAGGTAGGTTTTCTTAAGATTGTAACATCAAATTCTAATTAAACATCTCTAGGGAACTAGAGGGAATATGGCAGGGAGTTCTGCAGAAAACAATCTTCCAAAGAAAACCACAGTTGGCATATACACAAAGGAAGAAATAGAAATAATTCTGGTGATGTTTTTTCCCCCTGGAAAGTGTGTGAGGGCTAAGCAATAAAGCACCAAGTGCTCAAGGGCTGAGGTCAAAGAAAACAAAGTGACAGCAGCTCAGCCAACAGCTATGAAAGGGCAAAGCACAGGAAAGAAACCCTGTAAGCTAAAAATTAGGTGTCATTATCAATCCAGTCTTCAGTTCTGCATGTTAACCAAAAGTTGAACCAGATTACATCTGGACAAGCTTGCCAGAAGATGACCCGAATCTAGAGAATCTGACTGTAAGATCAAACTCTCCTCATTTCCAGGAGGTAAAAATTCTCAAGGATGCATACACATCACTCTGTCTTCCTGAATTTACCACATCAGCCCTTCATCTGGTGGTACAATGAAAGAAGGAAGAGTAGGAAGTCTACAAAGATTATAACATGTTATTATTGAAAAGACCCCATATGACACCACTGTGTGATGCTAGAAAGACCCCATACAACCACCAACCTATCTGCATGTGCAGGATCAACTTCTTCGCACCTCAAGTTCTGCTGTAGGGAGCAGTTTCAACTTGCACACCTCAATATGAAATAAAAAGAAAAGACTGATGAGCCAGAAGAAAACACATCTCCCTGCTGCATGCACATGGGAAAAAATGTTCCTCTACATGAGTCTGTGTGTTCTGCAAAATCATTTTGTGGGCCTGTTCCAACTCTGCTGTGCAAAGAGAACCACTTCAGTTACAGCCTCTATATAGCACAGACCAGATAAAAAAAATATTGATCCATCAGAGGTGTTTGTGTATCCCATCCAACACTTCCCACCGCAATCAAGCAGTGAAAACACAATCCAAAGGCTACACAGCTTCAGCATCAAACACTGAGGCTCACAAACAGCTGGAATCAGCTCTACAGCTTGCAGTGGTAAAATGCTGCATGGGCAATGCTACTGAGATGGGGCCAGTTATTTTTGGTACCAGATGACGTAGAGTAAGAACAGACACAAACAAAAGGACCTTCTAAGAGTACAGGTATGTTTTACTGATTGCTGTTTATAAGAGCTTATGGTGTTACAAAATACAGCACCTAATCTCTTCAGCTCTGTACCAAACAAAAGATAAATGCAGACATAGGACTGACAAAATTTTACCATCACTTGAAAAAAAAAAAAATCCTAACTTTTGGGTTTTTATCACCCCAAATATAAACATATAGGTTTTTCTGACCAGCAACCCCTACGTGGATAGTTCAAAGCCAACTGCACAGGAGTGCTCTCCTGAAAACGAAAGGAACTTGCAGCAAAGACACACTGAGAGCAAAGCTTCAAGCGAGTTCAGAGAGTGTCTGGATCAAAGCCAGGGATGAAACAGCACACATGGAACCAGGTCTGGGTAGGAAAAACGCTTCCCAAGGTTAAAGGGCTGCCTTTGATCTCTTGCTGAAGTCTTGCAAAGGGAAAGGGCTTGCTTGTGTTTGCGCTCCCCGCAGCCGCCGTGGCACCTCCTGCTCCACACCCCATGAGCAGCTGTGCTGGCCCTAAGGAGCTGGGTTTGAGCTCAGCTTCAGCTCCTGAAGGGAAACTCCTGGAGGCACTAGAGCCTAAGGGAGCTGTGTGCCTGGCTGCACTGTCCAGGTACCAGCTCTGCACCCACAGGCACCGCCCTGGAGCCTCAAGCACACGTTCCAACTGAACAAGGAGGAATCTGGACATCATTCACCTTGCACACACTCTTTTGAAGACCACACAAATAAACGGTTTCATTCTACAGTTAGTAATCCTGAAAGCTAAATCAACTGTAGACTCAACTCTCCTGCCCCTAAAGATGACTTGAGCGCTCCTTGTTTACTTAATTCCCTTTCCATCTTCCTTCAGTGGAGAGACAGCAGCAGCTGTGCTGCTGCTCCCATCAGAAAGTGCAAAGCAACCAAGCTGTATTTCTTCTGAAGGTATGAGTTGCTTCTGCTGAGGATGGAAGGGCAAGAGGACACCCCAAGAGCAGAATGTTCAAGTGCTTTAAGCTGGGGAAACAAGAGACTCATCCTTTTTAAATCCTCCTGCCCAAACAGAAAGAGGGAGGGCAGAGTCACCAAGAAGGAAATTAAATTTAAATATTTACATTTTTACAGTATTCCCCCCTCTCTGCAGCCTGGCAGTTATGTCTAAAAAGTAATAAATAAATAACTAATCAACCCCCTCCACAACTGAACTCTGGCAGCTGTCAGGGCCAGCTGCAGGCATTCAAAAAAACAAGCAGTTTAAGACCTCAGCTGCAGGTCATCCATCACTGCAAGTGCATTACCATTGTTCTTTTGATTCTATGCAAAGTTTAAAGTGGTTTTACCACCTGTGCTACATATACAGTTCAAGACAGACCTCAGCACACCCCCACTGCAGTGAGACAAGACACAAACTTGAAGACAATAGGCTATATAGGTCAACATCCACCCCCTCAAATGCACCTGCATAAGAAGTAAAAGTGAAATAAAGTTTATTTTCTGAGACACCCTAACAACTACCACCTTTCTGCTACGTGGTTAAGTTCACAAAGAAATTATTTTCTTCTTCAGAGGTACAATTTGTACAAAAGCCATGCGGACACTTCCCAAAATGCAAGGGTGATCCCAAGCCCAGACTGCCAGGCACAGGTACCCTCGGGCTACATGGCACAGATTAAAGTCCACCTGGAAATGCTCTGGAGTCAATGGCAAGGAAATGGACTCATTAATGGATTTCCATTTAGGCCTTCGTCATTTATCACTTAATTTTCGCTCTGAATTTAGGTCCAACTCACCCCAGGCCTGAAACAGCTGAAAAAGAAAACTTAGTTGCCATCACAGGCTATCAACCTAAAGGCAGCCCAAAATCAAGCCGTGCATTTAGCAGCGAGTGCTCCCGGGCTGCCAGGCACAGCTCCCGGGCTCGCACCCCCAGCTGTCAATGTTTAAGCAGGGATGAGGGGCAGAGTAAACGAAGCCGGGGATGGGCAGCGCCGCTGGAGCCGTGCCCGACTGAAACGGGATCCGGGGTCACTCACGGCACCGGCACCGAACGCTCCTGTCTGCTCACAGCGCTACCGCGGAGACCTAATTCCCTATTGAGGGCCCTACGTCACCAACAAACAAACAAAACCCCTAAAGACCCAAGTTCTTAACTCTGGAAATAGCACTGAGCAAACCTTAAATTAAAATTGATATGTCAAGAAATCCTTTTGGCCAACAATTTAAAATAGCGTTTTCTCACAGATTATTAGGCCAAATAGACTACAGATGACAGAGTTAGAGATGCCAATGAAATCACTAGCTTTATTTCTAGCAACACAGATTTTGCAGAGACACTCCAGGTCAGACACAGGGATCCTGGTCTCCTGCAGAGCACTGACATTACAGCCAAGCACAGTGAATGTCATCAAGTGCATTAACCAGGGAGAAGAACTCAAAAGAAGGGCAGCAAAATCCATTCCAGAGCAGACTCATCGATTTACAGGAGAACCATGAAACTGCTGCAATACATGAAGAGAAACTCTACAGAAAAAAAGATACAGCTTTCTCTTAATTCACTGCACAGCAAAATTCCAGTTCTAGGAAAACACAGGAAAAACACGCATTTCTTATTGACTAGTTATTTATATACTGATCCACAGATCAGCTCCAAAAAGGATTAAATTTTATGTATGACAGTTTCCAGTTACACAAACATGTAGCGATCATTCCAGAACTAAGACAGACAAAGCTGATTATCAATAAGACTATTTTTGAGTACCAGGTCTATTTATAAAATTAATGCCATAGAGCTTTCTGCTTGATATTTAAAGAGTCAAACATGACATCAGAGTTCATCATAGCTGAAATATGAAAACAGAGCAGAAAAAAATGTACAATCAACTTTTTGGAGATAAATATATAGTTTCTGTTATTATATAGTTTCTGTCATTTTCTACCTTTCTTTTGCTGTCATGGTTGCTTGAGATAGAAGTATGGAAAAATACTTATTTCTATGAGTACAAGTTCCTACTATGCCTTTCTACTATTTTCTACGAGCACTAATTTTGGTCTATCATGACATCATACTGGAGCCACAGTTATGCTACTACATAAACTCTTAACCTAAGTCTGCCACCAGACCGTTCATATAGACTGCAAAAAGCTTTTCTTTATTTTACTCAAACAGGATTTGATGAAAAAAGAACAACCAGCCCCCCCCCGAGGCACTCAGAAGCAAAGGAACAGATTATGGTTCTTTGAACAAGCATGTTAAACAGAAGCAACTCCTGGCTTATGAAATGGGGTTGCTTTATTTTCAAGAAGCAACATTTGCCCTTGCACAGATATCCAGTAGCAGCAGATCAAACTGGAGGAAAAAAAAAACAGGAAAAAAAAAAACTACTTACTTTTTTCAAACTTGCATTTGCAAGCATCAAGCATTTTCTTTACTGGGCCAAATGGCTCAAGCTCACTGGTCACACACTTGCCTTGTTTATTTGAGGACAGAGTGACTCCTGACTTCTCACTTGCCACTTTCTTTTTCAGGGAGGCACCGAACGCCTCCGACTGTCACAGCTGCCCTTTCAGAGCGTTTCACTGTGTGTGGTGAGGAGAACTCGAGCCCAGAAAGGGGAAATCCAGGGGGTTCTGCCCCACAGCTGTGCCCTGGCACGGGACCTGCCCCCCAGCACCAGCAGCACTGAGCTGCTCTGCAGAAGGAGCTCAGGCAGTTCCCCATTTCGGGCAGGGCAGCTTTCAGACACTGCTGCATTCACCCAGCCATTTCTGGCTGATTGTGCAGCTGAAGGTTATTTGACATCCACAATTGGTTCTCTATTGACTAAAATTCGCAGGCAAACAATCCAGTACCAATTTAAGGCCAAACTCATAAAAACTTGGTGTTGCTGACAAATGCAGATGTCACCAAGCAGATCTGAGCCTTGCTGCATCATATCTGTTACAGAAGCTTTATATTTATTACAGTAAATCAGCAAGTGCAGGATCAAAAATATTCAGCCAAGCATTGCATGTTACCAACATGTAACCACATAATAAATATTCTACTAACATCAAGTGGGAGTTTGCAATGTATTAATAAAGTTTGAAAGTAACGTTATTTTTAATTGAAGCTGAGTGACAAACATCTTTCCACTATAGCCTGTAATCTCAGTAGTGCCTATTCCTACTCTTTTTCTTTTTTATGCTAAACACTGTGTGACATCCTACATTAAGGATCTTAGTGAGAAAATGAAAAGCCATCACTAAATTAAAGTAATTAAAATCTGAAGAAATTTAGATGTTTGAATAAATGGAAAGACTCTCTTCTATAATACAATCAAGAATCACAAAATGGTTTGGGCTGGAAGGGACCTTAAAGATCATCTCATTACAAACCCCTGCCTTGTGTAGGGACACCTTCCATTAGATGAGGTTGCTCCAAGCCCTGGCCTTGGACACTTCCAGGGATGAGGCAGCCACAAAAAGAGAACAAGAAAAAGGGGGAGAGAAAACAAAGATCCTTTAAATGGCTCAATTAAACCTGCAGAGATAAACAGCCATATGCAGTGACAACTAAGTAATTTTCCCCGACAGCACAGCAAACATCTTCATGCACAAATGCAAGGAAAAGAAGGCCAACACACAATTTCTCCTTCCTCATTTTTTTTTCCACTTCCCACTTTTTCACCCTTTTCACAGCACTCACAATGTGTTAACTACTTCCTTGCTTTGTTATTGCCTCCTTCATCTTCTTTCCCGGACACAAAAGCAGGCAGTTGTCTCCTGTTCAGATCTCCATCTCATGACACTCCATTTCACTCAGTAAAGGAGGATCACACCTGACTTCCAGTTTGGTAAGCCCACGTCAAGTGAAAAGTAATGCTCTTCTATACACTTAGTGATTCTGACCCCAGGTTAACTTAAGTCTAGTTTTAAATTTATGCTTAGTTAACCATTATTTACATTGGACTGCAATGGAACAGTGCCTCATTCCTATTAAATATCACGGGAATGCACTTAATCATGGATGTCCATGTTGACAAAAGTGAGCTTGATTTTTTTTTTTCCCAACAGTTTCTTTTCATTTGCCAAAAGCATCATTTCTTCCCAAGGACAGTCCCCTACCTCCATCATTATAGCCTGGCTTTTTGCACATCCCTGCTCACCACAATAGCTGGTTCTCTCCTTTTAACTAGGCTGCCACCAGAACTCTCAGTTCTGTGCACACAGTCTTCTCCACAGTAGTCCCAACTTGATGCACAAGAAGTTTTACTATCATTAGTTTTCACTCTCTTTCATTTCTGCCACTGACTGACTGATTTCATCTCTGCCATTGTTTTGGAAAGAAGAACAATTTGTCAAGAAATTTCAGGTAAACACTACCGGTTAGCATTTTTCTCCAAGAAAATCAACCACACTGTGCTTTATCAATTCTTTGAATAATTTAAATAGGGCAGCAGTGGATGAATCAGAGTTGGAAAAGTCAACCAGACAACACCATTACTGGAATCCTATCACCAGTGAATCTCCTCAGAAATGTGGTGTTGCTAAGCTTGAATGCACATCAGAGTATTTCAAAAGTCAACAGCAAGCTACAGTCTGGTGAACTTTGAATTCATCTACAGTGGTAACTCTGTTCTCTCCATTTTGTGTCAATCTCATCACAATCACCAGCATTTTCCCTGCTTCCTAAGTGCTTGCATCTTGTTCCCCTTGCTTTAACAATTTTTCTTTTTTATATCTGCTTTTTTCAGGAGGATCAATTTGAAAAGAAAAAAAACCCAAAAACAAACAGACAAGAAACTCGCCCAAACCAAAACCCCTCAGTGTCTCCTTGGAGTTATGAAGGGGGTTATTTACTCTACAGGCTGTGGCATTTACTCAGACCAGTCACTGCTTGAGCAAACAAGAGCAGGGTGATGGCAGCACAGAACTGGGGAAGGTGAAGTCCCCAAGAATTGGGCACATTTCTCCAAGAGGGTTCACAGCTGGGTTACACCACGGCCAGCTCCAGGCCAGCCCAGGTAGATCTCCACACCCTGCAGGCACAGCCTGACGCCATCCCCCGGCAAAGCTTCCTGAGCATTTCACACATCTGAGCTCAAACAGTGCAGCTGGCAAACCCGTCACACACACGTGCCACCTCATTACCTGCAGGATAAACACCGACAGAAGGTGTTTTAAACAGCCACAGAGGCTCCCCCAGCCTGGAACCAGACCTCCAGCACAGCCACCTATTCCCTTCCACAGCATTTGAAAACAAGTCCCCAAAAGTGTCAAGTCACATAAATCTCCCTGACCAGAGCAAGACTGAAAACATGAATGAGCCTTCGTATTTACACAGGAATATTTCTGCCAAGTTTTTCCACACTACCACGTCTCATCATTTGTATGATATAACCAGAAAATCCAGAACTGGATTACACGTGGCAATTCCACTTGACAGTGAGGTTTTCAGTGTGTCTTTCCAGTAAAAGAAAATTTGAGGATATTGTCTGTTTTAGTAAACCACCAGGAATCTGCTATTCTGATCAAATAAAAATATTTCCAGTTGAGAATAATTTAGGGAGAGATTCTGAAATGCATTTCATTTTACAGGAGACCCCTACACAATTTGCACTCTGAGCACCACTAATATAACTGTTCTCTTTAAATGTAAACATTTGCTCAACCCAGACAACAGACTGATTTTCTTTCAAGATAATTTAATTGCTGACTCATTAGCAGTGGGAGGAAAAAAAATCCCTGTGACTCCTTATTATATGTTTATCACTTTGCCTACAGATTTATTAAAGGCTGTCCTCTTCAGGCAGAAAAATGGGAATAAAGTATGACTCAACTCTCAGGAAAAAAACAACCAACAAAACAACCCTGCTGCATTGTTCTCTTTGATGAAGTAAGTTAATATATAAAAGAAAACCATTACATTAATTCCAAAATTCCCCCAGACACCATTAGTCTGAGATCTCTGCTGTCTTGCTGTTTGTCATGGGGCCAAGAACTGAGGTGAAGCTTTGAGAGCATTCAGGCTACAAAGCACCCCAGGTACTCTGCTTCCCAATTTCTGAGCAGAAAGAACAAATGAATGATAACCTAACACACTTAAAAATTCCAAGGAAGGTAACAAAAGTGAAATATAGCTTGACCAAAAAAGTGATGTGGAAGAAACCAAAAAGAAGCCAACATTTGTGAAATTTATATAGGCAATGGCTTCTGTAATTTACCATTGCTACAGGTATGAGGACACTGCCACTTAGAGCAAATTGGCATCTTTGTGGACATTTTCAAAAGCTGAAATAACCACAAGAGCATAGAAACTCACATCCACATGCTCAGCTACCAGACAGCACTACAGTAATTTCACAGGTACCAGAAAAACTTCAGAAATAGCAGCAACTCATACACAACTCAAGAGTTATGGATGTGAAGCAGCAGCACAAAAGGGAGTTAACACCTGATTTCTTTCCCACTTGGTTCCCTATCCCTTGCTACATAATCTGGCCACTCAAATTGGTATACAGAGAATAAACTGGGAAAGGGAACAGGTAAAAACTTACTTTCAAGGAATAGTAATTTTAAAATTTTAGCTGTCAGAAGAGCAGGTTGTAGGCATGAAAAAACGGTGCTGTAGAGTTGCCACTTAAAGGATATAAATCTTAATAAATGGCCTGGAAAATACTGCTGCCAGATATATTTATGAAGACATTGTGATGATAAATATAGTATGACAAATAAAAGACAATTAATATCTTTATTTGATAAGGAACAGGATACAGATGCTATTGTTTGTAGTAAGGTTTCTACAGCAATTTAATAGGTTCCCTGAGAACAACAGACTAGTACTCCCCCAAGCCTCTAGAAATTATTTCTTGACAGAAAATACTGCTGTGATTCTATATATTCATATTTTTTGCTACCACTTGTCAACTAAATGAATTCATGAAGAGTTAAAAAAAGAATAAAATCCTCCTCCAGCATGAAATTTTCAAATAATTTAAAATATTCCAGGAGCCTAAGCAATACAGAATGGGAAGGCTTGACTAAGCTTGCAGTTACAATAATTTTACATCAATTTCTGTACTGGTGGTCATCTGACAGGGTAACTCAGCACTCCCACCTCACTGTGAGCACATGTGCCTTTCACCCCCACCATGCTATGAGAGCTTTTGGCAGCAGTGACAGCATCAGAAGTGATATAGGAAAAAGTTTGAGGGTGGTTAGGAAGTGAGTCTCAAGCCGGGTCCAAAGCAGACCACACCTAGCACTGGGCTGAGCTCAGAGCAGACCTGACACACATGTGGCAATGAACACACAGATCAGAGTAAACTGTGAAAACAAAGTCACAGCTATACCCTTGGACTCTCATATTACTACTGTGTGGTCTACACCCTTCCTTTATGCTACCTCTAATGCTTATCAGATCTTCCACTAAATTAATTAAACGAATTAATTCAGCAGTAGTTCTCAGCTGGGTGACTGAGCTGAACTGGCTCAGTGATGGGTCCAATGTGCAGAGCTGGCACAAAGGAAATGAGGGGAACACGACTGTGGGAGCAGAAAAAGAGCAGGAACACTTCTTTCAGCAGCAGCAACCTTCTAGACTGGCTTAGCTGCAACATGAAACCACAGCCTACGGTTACTCTGATTATCAGTTTAACCTAGTGCCTGCTGCCTGCCAAAAGAAATAGCTTGGCCTTCCTTCTGCCCCCCACTCTCCCCTGTGGCAACTGAGACTGGTGTAGCCATGCAGCAGAACTCACTTTTTAAGACTTGATGACTGACATTTTTAAGTGACAAATGACTTTTTTCAAATCCTGATTTCCATTCAGACTCTCCAGGGGAAGCTGAAAAACTTAATTGGTATTAGAAAGCAAATTCCAAAGCTCAGGTTTCCCACCAGTGTTTGCAACACTCAGGTTTTGAAGAAATGCAACTGAAAGAGTTGCACTGCACTAGAGTTTCCAGTACAGAGCTTAGACTGGTACAAAACCCAGAGCTGTAGATAAAAACGTATCAGAAAACATTCCTATGCCACAATAAGGTTAGGCTCACATTTACTCTTGCCTGAAAGCAAACAGGCAGTTAGATTAGACATTGTAACAGGCCATTACAACCCCTCCTGATGCATCATCACCTGAATGTAATCCTCAGTGCCTCCAACAAATTTAACTCTGTAACATCAGGAGTTAATGCACTTGGAGATTTAACATCTTTATCTCCAGTTTCATCTAAGACTCCAACAGAAGCTGAGGAGACCAGACAGACAGCTCTAATATCTTCACAGCTAGAAGCGCCACTCGAGCGCAGAATCCAGAGTTTGCCTAATTGCTTTCCCATTAATTTCACATGGGAGGAGATATAAACAGACATTGCACGCTGGCAATTAAGAAAACCTTACTTGAAACCAATCTTTAAAGGAAAATTTAAAAGATGCAATATATGACATAAAGATGCCAGCCTGTCAGATGATTTGAATTAGCAGAGCCAAATTTATGCTTCTTACTTCACCAAAATAAACCGAGTAACATCAGAGAAAAAATGTATCAGAGGCATTTTGGCACAGGTTACTGTTAATGTAAGATGAGTGTTCCAATTCTTGTGTCTGAAGTCAATGGGAGTCTAATATGAGCTACAGTAAGCCTTAGGAAAGACAATTTTCTTAAAGGATACTGTACATGAAAATTTATTGTAGATGGTTAAAATACTCATTGCTTGAGTAATAACTTCCAGCACTCCTCTGCTTCTTCCTGACTGAACACACAGATGTAAGGATTTTATTATATTCAGTGGTTTTATCTGTGTTACTGTTTGCAAGTTACTGCTTTGCTCTTTTTTTAAAGCAACCAGCCATGGTGCTGCCTCCTTATTTTGCATAGCACTGATGCAGCACAGATTAATATCAATCATTTCTGTTGGGGAGTATTTTAATGGTGACCAGCCATGCAAATACAAAGTTACCCTACCAAGGCATGGGTGTGGGGGATAAACAGTTATACACGGAAACACTCAACAAAAACACTGAGAGAGCTGTTCCTCCTTCTGTTGTGCATATTCCTCTCCTTTGTTGCCATTTAAACAGCATTGCAAATCTTGTTGCAATTATCTGCAAGCTAAAAACATGTATTGACAGAAGATGCAATACAAACCACACAGTCTATTCGGGTCACTGGCTTAAAGGCATGGGAACACCATTCCAATCAACAATGCTGGTTTGGTTTGATCCCCAGGTAATCCTTCCCTCTCACCTCTGGGTTATTCCCTCTGGAATACACACAGTTAATGCTACCATTGCCTTCCAGTTATTGACTCCAATTCACTTGCCATGTATAACTTCTGTTATTACATTTTTGCTCCACAGTTTTACCAAAAAAACACTTTCAGAAACCACAAAATATAACAAGATAAATATTAATAAAATCCCATCCTAATTTAAATTTCTTCTCAGTGTGACTCACCACAGTAAGGCTTATTAAGTGCTTTTGGCTTACTAAGTAACTAAAAATCAGACTGCCTTTTTTTTTTTTTTTTTACTCCAGATTCTGGTTATTTTTCAGTCCCTAACACAGCCAGACACAGAGGACAGGGTCCTTAACTGCACACAGAACCAAATGAGCAGATCACAGCTCTGCTGTTTCCTGTCCTGCCCTCAGCTGAATACCAACTTTCAGAACTGCTCTGATAGTCAAAAGATGGAATGCTTCTATTTTCTACTTCTGTTTCCAGGAGGCATAAGTTAACATCCAGCACTGATTTTTTTTGCAATCTGTGAGGCACTTACCTACATCAGTTTATAAAGATATCAAGGTATTAAAGAATTAGATGTCAGCTAACCTCATGATTAGGTAACTGAAGTTCACTGCCTCAAAATTCTATAACCTGTTCTGAAAAAACACTCAGAACCTGAACATGTATGAGGCAGGGCTGCAAAGCAGATGAGTAGCTCTCTACACCAAGAGTAAAGCACAATGACATCTTCCTTTCTGAGTAACAGAACCTGGGGAGCTCTTAAATAAAGAAAAAAATATTTTTAAAAGAGCAAATAAGCTAAGATTCAGCTAGGGAGCCATACTGCTTGGAAAAGACATTTTTTCACTGAGGAAGTTTGTACAGTCATGCGAGTTTCTCTAGAAGAGGAAGAATAGAGGGATGAGTGTGATCCCACAGAGCAGGGCCTGGAGCAGCCAAAACAAGGCCAAGGTCCAGGGGACATGCCCAGAGGCTGCAAAAGGCAAGGAGAGCAACATTAAAGAAGCTGAGGAGGTGGCTGGGAAGGAGGGCTGAGGAATCCAGAGGACTTGCTGAAGAGCAGCAGTTGCCCAAGACAGGGTCAAATGACTGAGTGCTTGACCAGGGAGGGAGGAAAAACCTGAGCCCAAAGAGCAAGCGAGGCCACATTTCTGCTGCTTCACTGTGTGGAGCAGGAACTGCCAGAGGAGATGGAAACAGACATAAAAGGTGATTTAAAAGCTTTATTTTTACCCTTCATTTTACTGAAGGTGCCAGGCCTGGGAAGAGAAGTGTAGGATACAGACAGGAAGGAAAAAAAGCACCATCACCAGTCAGCTGAACACCAAGGGGAGTTCTGGCTCACAGAAGGAGACATGAATGAGGAAAAAAATAAATACACACAATTCCTCATTATATCAGCTGTCATGCTGCAGTTCTGCATTCTTAGGGTACTCCAGGCACTGCTTATAGAGCAACAGGACAACTCAAAAGTTTTCTTGAGCACCAGGTACTTTCCAGGTAAAAAAAAAACCCTCTTCTTTCTGAAAGGCACAGAAATATTAACTAAGGGTACACTGCTCACTTGCTCTTCCTCTGCCAATTTACACAAAAATATCAAATGATTTAAATTTTTCCAGAGATAATTCATCATCATGCTTAACCGACTATACCATGACTAAAATGACATAATGCTTACCCTATTTATAGGATAACTTGTGGAGGGTAATACCATTAACTCAGCCACTACTAAATCAGACACTAAAACCAACTCTGCAAGTAAAGGCTGAGCCACTGAGAAGTACCAGACCTTTGGTGTGCAAGATGTTCCTCTGAAATACACACTCACAATGGCTTTCATATAGCAGCCTGGTTAGTAAGTGCTGCTTATTAATGCAAACCAGTTCTTACCTTGAAAGACTTCAGGCAGAGTAAAGCCATAATCTCAACCTCAGGCTTTTTCATTTTTTAAAAAACTACATATTTGGTATTTTTGAAGAAGAAAAGAATGTAGTAAAAATACTTAAATTTAGGACAGAAAACTTCACATCTGAGAAGAACTTTTTAATAAAATGCCTGGAGTGAAAAGCCCAGCAAGTCTGCCAGTCAGCCATCACCCAGAATGAAGCCTATGGGATTTGGTCCACTCCCACACTGACAGAAATTGTTTGGTTTAGCTTCTTGAAAGTTTTAAAACAAAATTCCTCCTTCACTCACTTTCAAGGGAGCACATATAAACTAGTTTCTCAGTGGGAATCCAGTCCACCCACCAAGGACTATGGGAAAGCAGTTAAGCATCCCGAGGCACCAGGCCAGGAAGGGAAGAAAACACATTAGTAACTCCATCTTCTCTGTGACAATGGTGAAGTGGCCAAGAGGCAATAAAAATGGGCAAAGAATTTATATCTTCCAGGGTCCAAAATGCCAGAGAGAGTCATTCCACAGGTTAAAGCATATTTATTGTGCCTGCTGGCAGATCAACAGGTAATGATAAAGAAATGGTCAGGGTATTTTGCAAAATTTGGAGATTTGCAATTTGGCTTCGACAGGAAAACAGACACCCTGAATGTGGATATTCCCATTTCAGAGCAAACTGACCCACTGAGCAGATCAGAACTTCCTTAGAAACTCTAAGAGATGGAAACATGTACATTCAAGGTGTCTATTTTGTTTTTGAAACCAAATTCCAGATTTGTCCACTGGAATGACAGAAAAGCACACAGCCTAAAAAAAAATAAGTGTGAATGTTTGTGTTTTAATGAAAATGTACTTTTAGTATATTAGTAACAATATAGTAAAAATATAGTAATAATACTAGTAATTACTGAATAATAATGAAGCAAGGACTGAGCAAATGAAAGCAAGGCAAGTTTTGCCTCTTGGAAAGTACCAACAATTCTGAAGTTACTCCCCAAGAGACAGGAGTTTGACACTTGACAGTTGCATCAACAACACAGAGCTGAACATCAGCACTCAAACCACACCTAGCTTGGAGATGAGTAATAGCATTTTTAGATACTTCAATTTTGTTTAAAAGGGATATACTTACAAGGAAAATAACTAGAAATATAAAAGCACCTGAGGTTTTGTTAGTTAATTTTCTGTGTGACATCCCTGACCTCTCCACCAGCATCACCTGGCCCCTGGGCTGTGTGACAGTGACAGCAAGTCCCAGCTCTTGCTGGGATCCTGGATTATTGACACAGGGACAGTGTGGCTCACAGCACTGCTGGTGGCACCAAAATCAATATAGACACATCCTCCAATCTTCCATCTACAGCTGAGCAGTTCTCTCCACTGAGAGCTGGCACAGCCTCCCACCACTGACAGACAGACACTTTTTACTGACCTAAGTAGCAAATTCTTATTCAAATATCTCATAGACTGTGCCATTAACAGTTCATCACTGAACAACATCAATGGATATGCTAATTATCACTCCAGCTGTACTAATGGTTTAAGTTTAGAGCAGTAAGAAGAAGAATTTATTAATTGGCCTACCATTCTAATTAACTTTAAGATTGAAGAAATAGTGTTTTATGTTACTGCAGTTCCTTCTCTGAAGTGTTTTCCAGAAATGAGAAGGAGAATTACTAAATCCTGAGCATCCTGATAGGGAAAAGCTATGCCAACACATTTTGTTTGGCAACCTTACATTCATAGATGGCAAGCACCCAGATCCAAACTAAACACAGGGAGCCTGAGAGGTTTGAATTTCGAATACTGGATCCAAAGGAAAAATATTTTGAAAAATAAGACATTACAGCTGTGGTAATGCAATCTAGACAACACACATAAATTAAAATCTCCCCCAAAAAAGCCCCTTGACCAGGAGCAGCACAGGTGAAGATCAGGAGCTCAGAGTTCCCAGCACAGAGCACAAAGCTCCGGCAGCAGCCAAGGGCTGCCCTCGGCCTCGCTGCGGTTCTTATCACAGAGAAACTCTGTTACCCCACACACTGGATTAGAGGGTTATTAACGTCCCCACTAATCCAAAGTACAAACCAGGGTAGGACACAACGCCTATTCTTTTCTTATTTCTCTGCACTATTCCTTCCCCTGTTCTTGAGCCATTTTCATTTCAGTGCAGGATTTAGAATACAAGACAATTTCTACATTAATTCCTCATGTTGTTCTGTATGTTAGTTCTACCACAGCAGAAAAAGTAGTTCTTTTATACTTGCTTTCCACAAAACAAATCATAGCTAATGTGTCTTGCATGAGTAAAGAATGCATAAGTTATTTATAATCAATACAAGTAATTATAAAAAGCCATTATTTTTCCTTAGGGGAACATACTAATCCAGTTCTATTCTGTCACACGTAATCTTAAATCAGAGGTTACGCTACTCCTTTAAGCAATAAATTCAGTGCAGACAACTAAAAATATTAAATAATTCATTTCTTGAATTTTCTCCACATTAAAATAGAACAGTTTCAAGGCATGTTTTTGGTAAGTTACTTACAAATGAAACCAACACAGAGGAGAATGACAGTATAGTAATCAAAGTGGATAAAACCCCAAACTGGTCCTAGGGCTGCCAAAGGAGGATGGGGAGAGGAGCCATTTTAGGAGCTCCAATTCTTCAGTGCAGGACACAGCAACCACTTTCAGAATCCATCCAACTTTCCAGCCAGTTGCCTTCTCTACAGCTTCCTCATCTCCCCACAACTCAGGAGCAGGAAAAAGCCAGCAATCTGTGGTCCTATCTTCCTCCTGTAGGACAGGCTTCACCATCCTATCAAACCACTAAATTTACTTGCACCTTTTTGCCTTCCTTTTAAATAACAACAACGATACAAATACAGTCAATGTGAATCTTCTAATACACTACAAACCTACAACTTGCCTGGTCAAGAGGCAGCAAACATTTGTACACTGCACAGGTCCCCCACACACCTGCAGTGAGACAGTCCGACAGAGCCAAGAAGAAAATTTGTTGGAAGCTGCTCTGCAGCTCTCAGAAGAACAATAAACAATGGTTACTCACCACAAAGCACAGGAGAACAGCCCCTACCTATGCTGACCTTACAAGCATGACAGCAGGGAAACTCACCTACTCCTCAGTGCTCTCAAAGGACACGCCAGCAATGACTGACCTTAATGTGGGGAAAACCCCACAATCTAAGCACTTTCATCATTAAAACTCTCAAAAGGCAGGCTGAAATCCCTGAGGATAAGCACTTTCTCCTGTAACTCCACAAACAAAAAAAAAAAAAAGGCCCACGCAATTCCCTAGACATGCATAATTAAGAATACATCATTGCCCTTTTTTAACAGAGTGCTTTCCCAAGGAAACTCAGATGCTTTCTAAAAGAGGAGAGCCCTGGCCTAGTCCAAAGGCTGGGTAAGCACCAATCCTGCAGGATTCTGCACATTTCTCCAGATCTCCTATTTATTATGACCAGCCTCAACTTAAACTCCTAGCTTTCTTGCCCCTTCCCATACCGTAAACACTGTCCCTTCAACCTCACCTTCCAAGCTAAGCATTACCTACAGCTTTTTATATGCACGCAGTTCTGTAACCCCTTCCAAAGTAAAAACGTTCACAGTCCCTCTCAAACCAGAAAGAAATAACCTTTCCACAGCAGGAACCTTCAGGGAACGCTTAGCTTCCTTCTGCACAGGTACATACCACCTTGAGAGAAGATCTGTTATTTTCTTTGTCTTTTCCAGCAAAGGAACGCACTGTTCACACTGCACATCCCGACCTGAACCTTCCGAGGTGCCTTTTCGAACACAGCCGAACATCCCCCGCCGTGGCCAAACCAATGACGGCGTCCCCCTGGCAGGATCAGTGTCCACCCGGACACACCGCCACCCTTCCCCTCCTCCTCTGCCAGGGCGGGGAGGCCTCGTCCCATCGCGGCTAGGCTCCCCCTCCCCAGCAGCAGCGCGTCCTCCCAGCGTTATCCCCGCTCCGTGCGCGCCGGGAGCCGCCCTTGCTCCACATTTACAGCCTAAAAAACCACTTGCGCTGCCTCCCGCCCCCTCCCCAGGCCTTCCCGGCCGAGCTCCCCGGGCCGCTCCCCGCTCCCTCCCGGCGGGTC
>VXBQ01011923.1:353-20021 GCA_013400175.1 Phainopepla nitens | reverse complement strand
GAGGGACCGGGGAGCGGGGACCGGGGAGCGGGGACCGGGGAGCGGGGACCGGGGAGCGGGGACCGGGGACCGGGGAGCGGGGACCGGGGACCGGGGACCGGGGACCGGGGACCGGGGACCGGGGAGCAGGTGCAGCGCTGCGAACAGGGACCAGGAACCAGGACTGGGAACGGAGATCAGAACTGCGAACGGGGACCAGGACTGGGGCTGGAAATAGGGAACAGGAACTGGAACCAGGGACTGGGACAAAGACCGGGAACCAGAGGCAGGGCGCAGGGACCGGAATGGGGAACAGGGACCAAATATTGGGACCAGGGACGGGGACTGGGTACAGGGACGAGGACCGAGGAACAGATACAGGGACTGGGGACCGGGGACAAGAACTTGGAACAGGGACTGGGACAGGGAGAGGGTGGCTGTGGCTTCTCCCGGGTCCCTGCCCCTCAGCCCCGGGCAAGGGAGAGATCCCCGGGCTGTAGGCCCGAAGGCATAATTCATGTCTATTACTGAGGCAGTCGCTTTGAGGAATACCAACAAATTCTGCCCTTCAATCACAGAATCTCTGAGGTTGGAAAAGACCTCGGAGGTCACCAAGTCCAGCCTGAGACTGATCCCCACCTTGTCACCCCGACCATGGCACTGAGTGCCACCACATCCCGTCCCTTTCCTTCTCTGATGTGATGACTCACCCTGAAGGGGATGGAAGCACCCAAGATTCATATATCCTCCTAGACAAAAAGACCCTCAAAAGTCAGAGGGTCCACAAACAGAAAGTTTTATTAGTAAATTACTTGGCATGGAAATTGGTGTATTAGTCCCTGGCCTATTTTTAGCTGTCACACTTGTAGTCACACCAATAATGCTGCTGTGACCCGCATAGGCAGTGGAAGGAGCCTGTCCTGCCAAGGAGTCCCTTCCCCAGCACCCATGGTTGGGCTGTGTTGGTGGAGGTTTAGTTCTTTGGTGGGTTTTAGTCCTTCTACCTAACTGGGAGAACATGTCTGAACTCCAGGTTGTAGCCATAGAATAGTAGAGCTACATCATTTGAGCACATGCAAAATCACAGAAGGCAGAGTTGGAGTAGAAATTACAACACCAGGTCCTTTCAAGGGCAGGATCTGTTACAATTCACTTTTCTTATGGCTTGCATACCCTAAAATGAGTCGCTTTTAAACTGAATCTCACTTGTTGCCACAGTCTTTCAAGCCTTGCTGCCAAAATACATGGTATGGCAAGGCACAGGATTCTGCATTTCCCATTAAATTTTTGCTCATTTAAACCAGATGCAAACCTGAAGTAGGGGGTCTTTGAAAATTATTCCATTTTGCCCTTTTTGATCAGTTGATGTAAATCTTCTCAGTCTTTGCCATTATATAAAGCAGGCCTAAAACTAAAGACTTAACTTTTCAGTGTTCCCAAATTGAGACATCTAGGGCTTTCTTCACAGAAATTTGGAGAACCCAGAAGTGTCAGCTGCTTACAGAATTGCTGACTAGTGACAGGTGATCAAAGGACGAAGTATCTATCACTTGAGGTACATTTACAAATTTTTTAGTTCCTTCTTAGCCTTTTTTTATAAGTAGCTGGATGTTACAAGCATTCAGTGCATGAACCTCCCTGAAAATCTAGTCTTGAGTGTAGGAACTGAGCTCCTGGAACTCCACCCTGGTGTGTGTACCTCAGAGCACCCATATTAGCAGCTAGTTTAATCTTGTTCATGTTAAGGCAAAACCCTGACACATTTTGGTTGGTCAAGGATCAAACTCAGTGCAGCATCACTCCTGCTGCAAAAGGCAAGATAATAACAAGTTTGATATCTGCTGTACCTACAAGTGCTTATTAAAGGATGAATATCATTTCACTTTCATCACTTCCATAGATAGGATGACAGGATATTGACTATTGGAATTGCAACATTTCCAGGTCTCTATCTGAAGTCCCGAGCTTACATTCTGAATGGGTTTTATATGTAGTTTGAAAAATATGAGAACTCTCAAGGGGCTTGTACTTTTATTTTCCTTTCTTGTTCCTCAATTTAGACCTGTACTAGCTTTATAGGTGTGGTTCTTAATCTTTCTTTTCTGGACAGTAATTGGACTTGACAGAGGTGAAGTTTTATGTAGTATCTAACAGAATGTCTTCTAACCTGGAACAATTGAGTAACTTCCTCTGTGCCTCCCAAAATGTCCCATTTAATTCTCCTCACTTGTAGTTCTTATAGCCTTGATCTCAAAGGATTTCCCAGCATGACTCAGCTAAATCTTAAAAGAGGTAAAGGAGGTTTAGCAGCAGTTTTTAGTCAGAGGAAAAGGTCTTGCAGCGCAGAACACCAGAGACCAGAAGTCCTGAATTCCATTTCTGGTGGTGCAAATGTTAGACAAGTGCAGTGTTAAGGAATCAGTGATGCAGGTGAGCAGAGACTGTTTCTGGAATAAACTTCTCCAGAAATAATGCTCCTAAAATCCCATTAATTTTTATCCTCTTTATTTGGCCTAAAAGCCTAACATGAGCATTTTCAGCATCAGTACCACAAGCAGCAGACATGTGTGAATGGAAGGTGCATCTTCCTGGAGGGTGTGTGCTGTGTCAGTACAGGTGGAGGTGTAGCTGTCACCGTGCACTCTGCCTGAAATTTAATCCTGCAGGCTCATTGAAAAAGAATTTGCAGGTTTTTGTTTGAACAGTAACATCCAGGGGCAAGCAGTGAGTGTGAGCACACCGTGGTTGCTGGAGACCAGGAGGAAGCTGAGGGGAACTGGGGTTGTTTGGTTGCAGAGAGCACAGTGAAGTAATTCACATAACATATCTAGAAGAAAAGAAATATTTTCATTTTCCTTGAGAAAAGTAAAACAGATAAGTGGAGAAAGAGCTTATTAAATCTGTTGTCCTAATAGGTTTTATGGTTGATTGACTTCTGTGCTTATGAGTGCTCAAATTCCAAATGAAACTTTCCCTGCTAATTTTTTTGATAATGTAGAAAGATTTTTCTTTTTCTGTGTCTTTGGTTTTGCCTTTTTTTTTTTTCCTTTACTTGGCACTTTAACCTCAGTTGAGGCATCTATTTTCATGAGGCTTTGAAGAATGTAATTATCACTGTCCTTATCTGTGACACTGGGCCCAGATCCTGAGGCTGGTTGAGTTACCCTGGCTGTGTCCCAGCTCCATGTCAGGACAAGACCCAGTTACATACATTGTACTTGCCACAAAGTGCACAGCTTTGGGGGAGTCCCTGCAACTCCAGCAAACCCCTGGATGTGGGTGATTAAAGGGGCAGGGCTGTGATCAAACTGAGGAAGAGTATGATCCCAAAAGCTTTGTATTCATAGGGAGTTTGGCTAATAAATACAGAGCTAATTCCTTTTGTTTTGAGTGATACAAGATACTATTGTATTAAAGGACAGCTAAGCCAATTCTACAGAACCCAGAGTCTTTAAAAAGATAAACTAAATTTCTGGCCTTGCAAGGCCAAGTCTGCCTCTGGTGTGACTCCAGTGGAAACAGGCTGATGTGTGGGAACTGAGAAGCTGGCCTGTAGCACAGAATCAAAATGGAGCTCCAAAAGGCCCTCTGAAGTGCTGTTCCCCATGTCTGCTGCTTTGCTGGCCACAAAGAAGTTGGATTCCATTGTGCCCTGTGTGGTGGGAGTTTGCAGGGAATTACAGCCCTGCTCCCAGTGCACTTCATCTCCTAAACCGCCCACTGCTTAATTCAATTAATCCAAGAAAGCTCAGTAACGAGGTGGATTTGGGAAGCAGCTTTGTGGGTTGCTAAGGCTAAACTCCAGTGCACCCACAGGGCAAGAGAAGTGCAGAACTGGGGCCCTCTGCCTCAGCAAGCAGGAGATTTCATCTCCCCCACCTACTCTACCTGGAGGTGTTACCCAGTGGAGAGTTGGGCAACAGTCTCCATCGGCCAAACCATGCAATGACATCATCTTGGGAGGAATGCAACAAGAATGTTTCACATGGTAACAGTCAACATGTTAACACAGAAATAAATGTGTGGTTTAAATTCCAGGTGGAGCCCAGTCACACACATCTTAAGGAGGGACTCTGTGGTGCAGGGCAGTCTTGGCTTCATTCCAAAGGCAAGTAACAGCCTTGTCCTGCTCATAGAAGAGAAGAGGAAAACCAGAATTTATTGCTTGCACTTGATATATTTCTAGGTTTGCCAGATTTGGCCTACTGTTTTTCTCACTTTTTTTAAAAATTGTTTAAAATAAAGTATTCAGTTTCCTAATTTTTAAATGTTTATTTTCTTTCTGTTGAGATTGATGGGTCATTAGCATTAAGTATTGGTTCTGCAGCTAGGAGTGTTTCTGGGCTTTGGTCCTTTCTTTTTAAAGCAAAGTTTTTGGAGAAAATTTACATTCATCTAAGTATTACCATAAAGAGACTGGTTAAAAGTCCCAAATCAGTCATGCTCTTTGCTTCAAAAGTTCTCCTGGAATGCAAGGAATTTGGTCTGGAACAATTACATTATTTGCAATGGTAACTTCTTAGCAAACCTTGGAATAGTTTATGTGGTTAAAAACCTTTTCAAGAGCAATTGAAAAATTATGTTATCCCATCTATTGTTTAAAGGATTCCATGTGGTGCAGTTCTTTGAATATATGGGAAGAAAATGGAGCCAAAAATGAAAATTTGGCAGGCAAAAAATCGAAGTGCTTGCGTTGGCCCTAAATCCAGATATATACACATTAATGATCTCATTTGAAAGATGTCTATATTAAGATCTGAAAGCTCTTGGTGTTCCCAAGGGACAAGCTCATTGAATGTTGTGATATACCATGAAACGAAACAATTTTTCTTACTGTAAAATAACCAAGAAATCAGAAATTCAGTCTGTGTGAGTAACAAAGGGCACATTAAGAACACAGTCTTTTGGATAGCTTTGCCCAGCAGTAGATCAGAATTGCCATTGCAGGGAGGCACAGCTCTGCTTTGTGCTTACACACTCCATCCTGGAAAGATCTAAAAATATGCCATAGCCCATTCAGACTCACTAAACCTACATTACAAAGTGCTGCAACTACTGCAATACCAGCATCTCCACTTGAATCACTGCTGAAGGCAGACTTGGACAAAGGCTCCCTCCTGGCAGCTCTGTTATTGCAGCAGGATGGCCCAACAGAGAGAGGCACCAGCAAGGCTGGTCACTCACCACACATTTATCAGACCTGGCCCAGCAAACCCAGCGTGGTCCTGCACGTGGGACCCCGGAGGGAACCCTCTTGTTTTTCACACTGTTCATGAGATTGTACTTTTCTTTTAAAAACCTGGAATAACAAAAGGGTTTCTGCTTCTTGAGCCTGTTTTACCCCTCAGCCTGTAGCAGCATTTCTGTAGGCAGCAGCCTGTGTGAGCAGTAGCATCTCCTGCTCTCAACTTCCGAATTTTGAGAGGGCCGGTTTGTTAACCTTGATGAGATGAGTCATGTCAGATCTGCAGGACTGGCCCATTTATCCTGTTTTCTTCCTCTGAGGCACAAGCAGCTCAGTTATCCCATAAATTCTAATGGTTTGCAATGCCCACTTGCCAAGAGAAGGAGGGAATGTTGCAAGTACTGTAAAATTCATTGTCCCGTGTGTGTCGTATTAAATAGTGCAGCCAAAAGATTTCTATGTTAAGGCTTCAACAGCAGTGCTCATTTTGGAGTGTTTTATTCATCCAAGTGCTGTTAACCCTCAGTTTGTTCCTTTCAGAACTGTCTGTGGAGACATTTAGAAGGATGCCAAAGAAGATGGAGCAGTCTTTGTGCAAGCAGTGGACCAGGCAGCTGAAGAGTTGCCATAGGCTTTCAGGGGATCACCAAATCTGTGCAAGTCCTTCAGATGAGCAAGCCCACCCTCTGAACTGTTTAATCCAGGTAGGATTGCTGGAAAGTGCAATTCAAGGCCTTCCTCCAGGTGAGATTCTTCAGTGGTTCCTGAGCCTTTTCTGGGGCTGTGCTGATGTCTGTATAGCTACAGGTGGTCCAATCCAAATACTGATCAATACAAGTTTAATTCCCACATCTGAGGTCAGTGGGTACATCCAGCTAGTCCAGATGTTTCTCATCAATGCCACCCCGTCTTTATGAATAATTTTATTCCCTTTCCCCCTGATTTCTCCTAAATGCTACAGCAATCTCTCTATTTGCTTCTTTATTTTGCTAGAGTGCCTTTTCCAGACCTATATTCCTTAGATGCAGATACACAAAATATTTTGTACTTCTATGGCACCTTCCTTTGAAGAAAGAGCCTTTTAGAAGAGCTGGAAGAGAAGGAATTATCTCCAATTTACAAGGCTGAGCAGACTCAGAGAGACAGCCCGATTTGCCTGGGGATGCACAAAAATCAGCAGAAGAAAGGAAAAAAAACTGAACATTTATCTCCTATCTCCCTATACCCTTTTTTTTTTTTTGCCATAAAGTATATTTCCTTTGTTTATTCATGACACCTTTAAAAATACGAAAAGTCCTCTGACCTTCTTATGAAAAATAACCAAAGACAAACATCTGGTGTAAAATCAATATTTTTTAGGAGGCAAAAAGATCAAACAAACTCATTTTCTAAAGAATCTGTCTGATTCTCTCAGAAAGGTTTGCTGCTGAGATAGCTTCCCTGCTTCACTCAGGCAGCATTAAGATGCTCCTTTCTCCTCTGAGACCACAGGAGATTTCACGTTATGTTGTTAACCTCCCTCAGATCATCCCCTCTGTGCACAATCCCAGTCACATTTACATGCAGACATAATGTCACTCAGCCCACTTTATGCCACTTACATCTCCCTTGTTGCTATGGGGAACATTGATAAGGAACCAATTAGCAAACAAAATATTTGAGGCCCAATGTGAAAGCCACTGCTCGATGGATTTGTGTGTCACAGACAGTGACATTTCATTTGGCATTTGTCCTTATCTAGCTGAGCTTCTTCCACTGCAGCCTCAGCTACGTTCTGTGTAGTCAAAATATGCTCTTCTTGGGATTTAGAGGCTTAGACGTGCAACTGTATCTGACCCGGGGGAATTTTTACAGCTCTCGGGAGAAGTGGGAGAGCTTGGAAGGCGCTTTTGCAGCATGGAAGTGCCAAGAGCACCATCCAGTGCCTGAGCTGAGTAAACACACGAGAGCTCGGTGGCGTTGGGACGGAGGCAGCTCTGCACATCCCGTGGTCCAGCTGCACCTGGAGGGATGCACGAGGAGTTGATAGGAAGAGGCTACAGTCGGTTATACAAAGAGCTTATAAGGGAAGGCTGGCAGAGCTGTCGGCCTTTCAGCAGGACAGGAGACAACCGAGAAGGTCATGTCTTCTAAAGATCACATCTTTTAAAGAAGAGCTGTATTCTGAGTTGGAGTTACTGACTGAGGAAGGAGGAAATGGAGGTGGCAATGGGTCCAGTTAAGAAAAGTAGGTGAATTAAATCCATGATGGAAAGGAACTTCTGCAGAGAGAGAAAACTGGGCCAGATACTTATCCTGTTATCCTTCCCCTCTGCAGAGTTGAATCAGCAAAAAGAGACTAGGAGGGTGCACTGGCAGCTGAGAAAATAAGGGAGAAGTGACCTCAGCTGCCACTGCACAGTCTCAACCACCTGGTATTGTCTGACAAATGTAGGTAGTCCTAGATTTCAAGAATTGAAATAATTTGGAAAAATGTTTTGCACAGATGAGTGCAATAAGTAGTAAATTTTAGTACATATGGCTACAGGCTATTAATGGGCTAGAGAGAAGGAACTAATAGGAGAACAAGGAGTCCATGGGGCAAAAAATGGGCACAAGCAAAAATTAATGTTATCTGTAAAGAAGTGATACCCAAATAGATGTCCAAGAGAAAGGATGCAACTTCCATGGACTAGTAGCTGTGCAATAATCTGTGGAAAGTCTACATAAGCAAGGAAATATGAATTTGGTATATTATGAACCAGATACTTATTAATCAGTGATGAAGAGTGCTCCAGTTTAGCACAATATTTGTGGTAACATATCACTATTATATCCTCCCTAAAACAAGACTTCAGGCTTAATTTGGAAATGCTGTAATCCAAGACAGCTCCTCTGTTGTGTTCAGTGTTCCCAGGAACAGCTTACCATGTGTTTGCTCTTACTATTTTTATATTGAACTTGCAGAGCAAAGCTCACTTCTTTGATTAATATTAAGCAGAGTTTTGTTTGTGCCCTGTGGCAGAAGTGCCCAGATGGAATGGGCTGGATACTGAAAACATGAGAAGCATTTAATGTTCTGTGGAGGTCTGTTAAAGTTGTCTGAATAAAACATCTGGTATCAAATATTTGGATAAATCACTTTCTGCAAGTATTTGGACCTGCTCTGGGTCTGTGCTTTGTTCCAGCTTTGCATTCCCTCTCTTCTTCCCTTGTTGCTAGAGCCAATAGATGATGGTTTATTGCCTGATGCAACCCATTAAAATCCCTTTGTTGGGGCTTGGCAATTTGCTGAGCAGAAAGAGTGTAAAAATCACTTTGACATCTGTGGGGTTGAAATGGCAACACCGACTTAAGATCTCCCTGAAAGGTTTTTTATCTGTCCATAAGGTGATGAAGAAAGAAGAAAGAAAGCTTATCCAGAGGCTTTGGGGAGATATTGTCTGATGTGTCTGCAGAGTGGGACCCTGTTTGAGAGCTTTTGTCTGTAGAAAACGTGCCTGCCCACCTCAGGGCCCTGGTGGGGATATATCCATGCAACACCTCCCTGCCAGGGAAGGTGAGGGCTACCCCACTGGCCAGCATTTCCAAATGCCACAGCCAGTCCAGCTTTATGTGCAAGGAAAACTCCTGCAGAGCTGAGGAATGTGAGGGGAGAGCAGGAGCTGCTGTGTGTCACAGGGCTGATGCCACTCACCAGATGGAGGTGCACATATTTCAGTCACACAACATTCCACAGCCCTGCTCTTCCCAAACTCATCCCACGGCAGGGCACTCTGACATCCCCAGCTGTGACTGCAGGGATGGTCACAGAGCTGGTGACCACCCTGGTGCATATGAACTGCCCAATTTAGGAGGGTTTGAGATGAATCCTTTCACTCTAGGAAGTGTTTCAGCTAAGGAAGGCTGAGTGCACAGAGCTACTGTTACCCTGACTGAGACTCTGGACATTTGGCTTCACTCTTGGCCTGATTTTCCTATGAGTGGTGTCTTTCCCTGTACATTTTACCAAATTTACCTGCTCAGAGGCTCTGACTCCTGGAGCCATGACCCAAGCTATGAAAGAGCACAAAATGGGAATTCCTAAATTGCACTCAGAGTATTGTAAAGCAACTGTTTCATGTATAGTAACCAAGAAAAATGTCTCACTATGTAACATTTTCTGCTGCTTAAGAAAATAAGGTATTTGGAGTTATATTCCTTTAGGATGTCTTGCTGTCTTGCTATGTTTAAAGGGCTGAATTTCTTCTTTTTTGTCTTGTTTTCAGGCTTGATACATCAAGAAAACTTCAGAGGAGTCATTATTGCCTCACACCAATGGTAAGGGGAAAGAGAAGCAAGTTATTCATATTTAATGTTGCTTTGTGCCAAATGTTTTGCTGGTAGAAATCCATAGCTCCACAGGCATCAATTTCTTCAGGATCTGGAATGTTTTACACAATTTCTTTCTCCTTTCTGGATAGTCTGTAAAGGAAGCTGCTTGATTTTGCAATATTGAATATTCATGCTGAGAAGTAATAAGCAAAAACAAAACAATGAGAGACAGGGTCTCTAATAAGCTTCCTGTCACATGAGGCTCTGGTTTTGGTGGAGCAGATGTGGTTGCTGACTTGTTTCCAAAATGTTTGTTGAGTGGTGATTAGATTCTGTCATGCTGATGTTATATCTCTGTGATCTCATTCAATACAAGTAGTTCTGCAAACAGTGAAATATTTTTTTCCTATGGATTTATATCTTGGATTGTGTTTAGGCATGGATTCTCTGATGTTTAATGGGGATTGAGTTCATTTTAGCTTGTTTCTTCAATGAGAAATGAATAATCTGTCTGAACTTGGCTGTCTATTTTCACAGAACTTGCAGGAATTAAATATTGCAAGTTTTAAAAATCTGAGTGGGAATTATGAACCAGTTCCAACATTATTTGGGGCCAATTTATAGAAACAAACATAAACTCGAGTTTCATTTTCTTACAAAAGCAAAAGGTAAGAGTCAGTCTTTATTACTTTGTATTTCCATATTACCTGCTTGATTCTCTTCTGGTTTTTTAGTTTTGGGTTTTTTTTTTTTTTTTGTGGATATGCTTTATTTATAAGGCTGTATGAAATATGGGACTTTTTGCCACATTAAATGCATATTAAGACATCATTAATTTATGCTTGTTATGGGCCACACGAGAGGTCACATTCTTTTTTCTATTGTCTTTGCTGGAGCATGGGAAAGAGGTGACATGCATTTTAACTCACATGTTTGCACAGGCAAGTGCAGAAAAAACTAATTCTAAAGGAAAAATTTTCTATTCTATCACCAGTTCTGGTGAAGGAAATGTATAATTAGAATTATCTTTTGGATTGCTGAGTCCAGTCTTCTGCTTCTGTAGTGAGCCAAGTTTCCAATCTTTTTCATAAACTGCTTGGTGCTATTCAAAAATATGCTCTTTTCTCCTTGTTGTCTCTTCTATTCCCCCAGTTTCCCACTTTATTTGGTGTTTGTTCCAGATTTTCCTTCTTTTGATGGGAAAAGACCTTCTAATTTCCATGATCAGTTTAGGCATGTTTCTGTTGTTCTGTGAAATGCCTAAAAAATTCACTACTGCAGGTAGCCATGTCTGTGTAGGGAATAAGGGAGGAAAACCTTTATAAAAAAAACATCTACACTTGGGTAAATCCTTAAGACTCAAGTCTGTTGGAAACTAGGCTCTAACAGCACTTAGCATTAAGTGTTTGTGTATCTGATACTACCAGGTTTTTCTGGGACTGGCAAATGAATTATTTAGTAATGGAAACTGCATGTGCATGTGTTTGGCTTCTGTAGGTTCATGTGATAAAAAACTGTAAGAGTGTCTGTAGGGATCACAACTGCCCAACTTTGTTTCATAGACCCTGGGTCTTAACAGGGCTCAGAAATTCCCATTTAGCTGGGTAGAAGAGAGAGAACAGAGTGGCAAGTCTCAGCTTTTATTACTAATGCTTTATAAAATAACATTTTTTGTCTCTAGATTAGGTTCTGTGCAGGTCTGTGTGACTTAAAATTTATTACACCACTTCATATTTGTGCATCTCTCTCCAGTTCCTGGATATGAAAGAAATTAAAGGTCTAAAAGGTTAGCTCTATGTTAATAGACTCAGATATACCCAATATTTAACTTCCCTGGACAAAGGAATTGCATCAAGGGCTGGCTTGTCCTGTTAGCATGTGACAGTGTCAGCCCTGTGTGCTGCAAAACTTCATGGAGCCTTAGAGAATAAAAAAGAAAAAAGCCGAGTGTACGCTCAATGGAAAACAGATGGAGTTTTCATTAGATATTACTTTTAATGATCTGCTTTAAAAGTAAAGATACACCATTCTGAGCAGAAGGGCCTCATAATAGCTGTGTTTGGGTCCCAGGCTCATTAACTCAGCTACAGATAAGCAAGACTGCAAGATCTTTGTATCATTAGAGGTTCCAGTCAAGCTTGCCTAGCATTATTAGAATTCCAAACACAGCAGAACCATTTTGGAGCCTTAACAATAATTTATCCTGAAGATGTATCTTTTTTTTTAATGATTCAGAGTTGTTATTATGAGCCTGGCAGTCAGCTGCTCAGTTTCTGGAGTATTACCATTTAACCTAGGTCAGGATAAAAATCCTGGAACATTCATTGCAGGGCAGACCTGAGGGCCTGTTCCTTTGGGTGACTCTCCCAAATGGTGTCACTGGCTGTGAGAGGTGACCCCAGCAGTCTAGAGAACCTGAAGATCCCTCCTAAAAAGAGGGACCCTGCAATCTGTGCCTGTGGGTACTAAATCAACTTTTGACATGTAAGGAACAATGCAATCCCAGGGTTTTAGGAGTAGATGCTTGCTGCCAAACCACAAGAAATGCTTTTGTCTGGAACTCATGGAGCAGTAACATAGCAGTGGAGGGTGTACCCTTGTCTGTTATTCCCTCTGAGCAATTTCTCAGAGACTTCTTACCAGGATTCAGATAGATTTCATGGAACTGGGAGAGAAATAGGCTTTAATTTCCTTAGAAAAGGAGGGAGAGACAATAGAACTCAGTAAAACATGGCATTTTTTTGTTTCTGTCTGAGAGTTATGCAAGCAAAACCCAGTGCCCATCCTCAGGCAGTACTCTCTAAAGTGAGACTCACGTGAGGAAATCTGTGTTATCTTTCATCTGGTATGAGTTGATAAAATTGCCTTATTTCCTCTGCATATGTGTTAAGACAACCTATGCCTTCAGCTGATCTCCAGCTGGGAAGTACAAATCTGAATCCAAATTTCAAAAAGTTCAAGGAAGTTTGGAGCTGATGTTCTGGTTCAGTGCCACCTCTGCAGAAAAATACCTGCATGAATAAAAAAAAAAAAAAAAAAGAAAAGCCTCTTGTTTTCATAAGAGACAGACTGGAAGGATCAAGTCCAGTGACAATCTATCACAAACTGCTGATTAAACACTGTTATGGAACCAGGTTTTTCCCACTCTGTTAGAAACCTTCTTCAACTTCCAGACTAGAGTTATTGGCTGGCTAGTTTGTTCACATTTAGTATTGTGCCAAAGCTGCCTTTTAGTTTAGATTATTACACACAAACAGAATGTATTAGATTTCCTCTGCTTTTTGTGTCTTTCAGAAATGAAAAAAACAAACAAAACTTGTGTTCAAGGTCAAATTGTTTCCACATACAATTTAAGATCGGGGGGAGAATAAGCAAAAGGAGCAGATGGTAAGTGAGTGCTTTATAGTTAGGTTTGTGTAACCTAACCATACTAATTTGTAACCTTAGTTACAATGGTCCAACCCTTTTTCAACAACATTTTTGCTCTTCTGATTGTTCCTGCTACCTTATGTCCAAGTAATTGCAGTGGATTTTCTTTCTTTGTGATTTATTTGCAGACATCAAGGATATCCCCTTGCTATGTTGCTAGAGTAAAAAAACCAATACGTCTTATACAATTGTTTCTTTCTGCTTTAGCCATTCAGTGGCCTTTTCCTGATTCAGTGTATCTTTCTGAGAGCATTGATGGCCAAACCTGAACCTTGAAGGAGCCAGTTCCATCATACTGGTAATTCCAGCACGAGGTGAGAGGTTCCCACTCTAGTTTGTGAAGAATTTTCACAGAATGAATTCTCAGCAAATTCTAAGCAGGTGCCTTTCCAAGGTGTCTAGTTATGCAAAGCTCAATCACCCAAGAGGAAACTTGTCCTAAGTAAATAACCTCTATGGATCAATGCAAAAAGGCACACCTGAAGTGACAAAAGGTTTGCTTTGTACATGGGAATTAACCCCTGCACTGCTGGGAGTAGCAGCACCTGGTGTCTGGTACTCCTTGGTGCCATGGTGTCTGTGTGTGACTGGAGCTGTGGGAATTCCTGCTGCAGTGTTCCCAGTGTCTTGGGGAAGGCAACTTCTCATCAAGGTAAACTGGTTTTGGCAGATCTTTGTTGTACCAAGTACTCCACCAGTGGAGAATTCTGGAGAAGGGATTAGAGGAAATGCAAGTGACCTCCAGAGCAAGGTAGTCCTGTTAAAAAGCTGAGTTTTTTAAAATGTGATTTTAGGAAATCCTGGATACCTTTTAGAAGTTGCTTCCTAAAGCATCTACATGTCAGCACCCTACATATTTTAAACTGAGCATGCAAAACCCCAGCATGGATGGGCACTCTTCAATGTGGGGGCCTTCATGACTCCCTTTAGTCACTTGGCAACACAATAATAGAAATAAGAACGTGGGATTTCTTATGTCTATTGTGTCCATTAGAACAATACTGCTGAAAGCAACTGAGACCAAAGGCCTGGCCTTCAAAATATATGACTTGAAAAGAAAGCTGCATTTTTTTGGTAAGGTCCAAATGTATTTCATTCAGCTTTGCTGCTAGTCCCAAAGTTTAGTTGTAAACAAGTCACACATCTGGATAGCACTGCCTGTAACTGTCTTCATCCTCACCAGGAATTACTGGCTTCACCACATTCTGTGTGTGCAGAAAACAGCTCGTAAGAGGTAACCTGAGCAAACTCTTATAACTGAAGAGCTTAAATGTCTTCAATGACCAGCCTGCAAAGTAGCCACAGTCTTTAACTTTACGGATATAACCCTGAGGTCTTGAAATTCTAAATTTTAGCTCTGCAGAATTCCTCTGATTCTGACTGCTCGCTATCAAATTTCCATGCTGACTCTTTATCCAGCCAGGTCAGATGTCCAGAGCAATGATGCTTTCATGGAGGTGAGTGTGAACTTGAGTAGAACTCAGGTACAGCTAGAAAGGGTTTTGTAGCCATACAGCAATAGAACTTTGAAAACCATTTCTGTACATCATAAATAAAATTAAGTAAGCTGTCAGGATTATCATTACTCAGTGCCAAGTGACAAAATAATATTGCACCTGCACAACTTCTGTTGAAGTGACAGTTTGTTTTCTCACTGCATGGTTGGCATATCCTGGAGACTTTGGATTCTGCACTGTGGAGGCTGAATTTATTTGAATTAATTAATATTTTAAATGGTCTATGCTCCTGATTCCAGCCTCAGTTCCCAAAACCATGACAGAAAAACCACTGCCAAAAATACCCACTGAATTCCAGTGTGGACAAGGATCCATAGAAAGGGATAGGGAACTTGGAGACTCCCAGTTTGAGCACAGCTTACACAAAGCCAAGGTCTGGAGTTCATGGCTGCTGACAGGATGAGAAGGGGACACGACCTGTTCACTCTGAGACTGAGGACACCTGGAGAAGGCCACATTTTGGAGGAGTTGACAGACTTCACTGGTTGTCTGCCTTACTCTTCCTGGAAGAACCATTCCAAAAGGCCTTTACAGACTTCCCAGCATGGTGGTGAGGTCCTCAGTGAGGAAGAATAAAATAAGAGAGCTCTTGCTGCAAAGCTGCTGTTCTCCTCTGCTCTTAGCCTGTTCCTCACAGTCAAACCCCCAGCTTGCCAGCTGATCCGTGGCTCATTGCCACGTGCTCCCAGTTCCCTTTACACTTGCCCAGCACTTCCTTGGCCTCCCAGGCAGAAACAGGGCAGAGCACAAACAGCCCCTTGTGAACCACCTGGCTTCAGGCACAGACACAAGTGCCCCCCTGTGAGGGACACCAGGATGTGGCACTGCCTGGGGCTCTGCAGGCTGAGAGCTCAGGAAGGCACAGACAGACACCCCATGTGTGCTCCTTGGCCTTCTCACGCCTCTCTCCTAGCTGGGTGCCCCTGATGGCCTCCTTCATAAATCAGTAATGAAAGATACTTCTGAACAAATATTTTCTCTGTTATCTTCTCCAGTACTCAGGATTAATTTTGCATGAGTCTGTGCCTTTACTGTTCTTCAGCAGCGACAGAAATTTATTTCTTGGCCAGATTTTATGAATCATGTTCCATATTTATTGTGTGTTATGACCTTTTTGGATGATACAAAGTCAAGTCTAGGCATCTGTCTTTGGTTCTAACACTATTTTTCTTCTCTGATGAACACTGTTGCAGTCTATAGATACCTGTAATTTACAACTTCTTTGAGTTTAAAGTAAGATCATGATTAACATTTTATATGAAGCAAGGTGGTGAACAGGAAAGTTCATTGACTTTTCAACTCTGGAATCACCCAAACAGTTTTACATTCCAAATAAAATATTTGGTAGGTTTCACACCAGTCTTTTACAGCGAATATCACAATGTTGCTGTTGGGAAAAACTGAATTTATTAAAGCAGTATATTTTAAAAATTGGCTTCAGCACCACACAGCTGGCAACAAGGAAAAAGTAATCTAAGGCAGCATGTAAAAAACTGTTCTCTAGTTAGACTGTGTATTTTTAACAACTGCCTCCAACAGACCACCCTATGACACTGACTGCAAGCACAGAAAGCCTGATTGTTCAAAAGTCATGTCAATAAAACGTAGATGTTGAAATGCCAACCTCCCACTATTGACCTTTAACCTATTCTTTTCATCTTTTTCTGCTTATTTTACTTGTTTCTTTCCTGGTGTCCTTCCTCTTACTGATGTTTTCCTTCAGTACCATCCTCTTTGCCTCCCAGAACCAACTGCAGCTTTTAGCTTTAATGGCAGAACAGGAACTGTTCAGAGATCTTTTAATCTTTCACCTCACATGCCACTTGCCCAAGGACAGGCCACTCACTACTCAAAGAACTACAAAAATAGGAAAAATAGTAGATTAATTAAGCTGGATCACCAAAAAACCAAAGAATCTCTTACTCCTGTTGTCTTGCACTAAAATACATGAAGTACTTCCTGGCTTATAACATAATTTCTCTAAAGGATGTTTACTAATAGACAGTGTCAGTGTGGTGTCATTTCTTTGGCTACCTGGGTCCAAGTTTTTGTGAATGTCTCTTGTTGTAGGCTGAAATGTATGACAACTTTATCACTATTTTCCTTTCTAAAAATGAAACAAGTTGCTAAGAGTTCCACAAACCCATAATTAACTTCCCCTTTGAGAACAAAGAGAATGCATTTTTTAAATGTTTTTATTGCCTTAGTAATGCATGTTACAAAAAAAATGTCTTCTGCAGCAAAACACACAAAGAACAGGAATGAGTGCAAACCAAACAAATCAGAAAGTAAATTATCTATGAAACCACTTATTTCAATGCAACAGGGAACAGTAAAGTTTCAAAACAGCTTTTCCTCCTCTGGAGAATGCAGAACTTATTGGAGCTCCTGACATAAGTCAAAATATTGCACTAAACCAAGATTTCAATTCCTTCCTCCCAGAGAGACCTACACATTGTCCTCACAATATGTTTATTTTGTTGGAATAGAAGAAAAACTTAGTACTGAGAAAGACTGCAACCTGCTCTGTCCTGCCAAGACAATGGCTGTGCAATGTGCTCGTTTCAAGGGAAAGACAAGGACAACTTGGAACATAAAAAAGTGGATTCTACACCATGACTTCCTCTCAGATCTCTATTCACACAAGTTTGTACTGACTTCCAAAGACACGACTTCTCCAGCTAACATCAGCACTTTGCCCAGATGCTTCAGCACAACTCAGTGTCGTATGCTCTGTCAGGCTTTCTTCTCCAAGCACCCCTGCACAAAGGAATGCTGAAGAGATGACCCATACCTTTGTATTTTGGGCCACACTAACACATTAATACCTTCCTGTGCCTCTGATGCCAAAGTGCAGCTACAAAGTTACCCAGATTCCTGGATGTGCAGCCATCTCCTTGGCACCACAGTTCACTTGATGTCAGCACTTGTTCACAGACTGAAGTATTTGTAGCCTGGCTAATTCTCCTTGGGAGGGTCTGTTCACAGGCTAGCATAGTTTACAAAGGGAAAATAATATTTTTTTTCTTCCTTGTTCAGTATTTTTTTAAATATTATGAGATAATTGACATTTCTTCCCTCTCCCTGCTCTCATTCAGAATGGTGATAATGCTTCTGAAGTACTTGATAAATTCCATCCGAACATCTTCAGGATCTTCCTCTAAGTTGGAATGTATCAATTTTAGCTTGTTCAGTGGATAAGCTTTGAAAATAAATAAGAATAATTAGGCATATTCCTCTTATAAAAGAAATAGTCACAATTATAAAAGGCAAGAGGCTCAAAGTCATGAGACAGCTCATGCTGAAGTCAGCTGGAATTCAGTGGTACACAACAACTGACAGCCCAGATAACTCCGAGCAGGGCAAGGACAAATGCAGCAGAGATTGTCAGTGTTGCAAATAAATACAGCCAGATTGAATTCTTCAAAGTTTACTATTATTGAAGTGTAAAGTCTGGTTTTGGTCTCACATTCAGTTAAGCAGAATTAAACTAATTGAGCACTGAACTGCAATTTAACTACTGGAATAATATGATACTCTGTGATTACTTCAAAATCATGGAATGATGTTGTTGTGTTAAATATATATTAATATATTAATGCTTATAACAAACACGTGCTTCTTTGAACACTGGAACAAATTGCCCAGAAGGGAGTGTGTGTTTTCACAGCCATAAACAGCCACAAATGATTCTGCAGTACCTAAGGTACCTACTGCTAATTTTAAGATGCAGCTCATTAGCCTTTTATTTCAAAGGCTTCCTGTTCTTTTGATTGGCAAAATACAGACTTCAATGCCGTCAAAGTGTCTGTTACCAAAAAAAAAAAATATGCAATGTAAGAACCAAACTACTACTGATGAGGAAATATGGCAGGAGTCCTAATTTCTGGCTCAGCTGCATAAACACTTGGAGAAGCCACTCAAACCTTCCCTTCCCATTTTTGTGAAACAGGAATATTGCTCACCTTCCAGATGATCTTTGAAATCCATTATTTATGTTTTTGCAAAGCACTTCAGTGTTCTTTAATCAACAGATTTAAATGAAAAATGCAAGCCATAAGGTATTAACAATTTTCAAGACACAAAGATCAATGAAAAACTCTGAGTTACAAATGGAGTTTTCCATCTCCTTACCCAAGGACAGGTTTTCTGTGTCCCCTGCACTGCCTGGCTTGTGATGTGCCACCAGGAGACACTGACTGTCGAGCAGTGGCTGCTGCTGCACGAAGCACGAGTACCACATCTCGAGTTCTTTCAGGTGGCTGGGCAGATCAGGGTTGAAGATTATTATTACACCGTGAGAGTCCTTCATCAGAGCTGGCCAGCATGTTTCAAACCTTGAAAACCACGGAAAATTGAAAGACTGACAGCTGTAGAGCAGAAACACGCGCTCAAACTTCCTCAAGTTTTTTCCCCTTCTCAAGAACACATTAAGTACTTTTTTAACTACCACATCAGTAACCTTGCCAGGTATATATCATGTTCCAAGTATTTTGACTTATCTATTATGATAGTTGATCCCATGATTTTCTAATTTGATTATTTGCTGACAATGTAGAATTTGGCCAAATGCTCATATAAACTTAATTAAACATTGCCCTAAGAATGGATCATTCTCAATTCCATCTTTTAGAAATTAAGGTCTCAATCATATGCATACATTGTTTGAAGTTCACTCACATAATTTAATGATGGAGATGAAGGCAATTACAGAGTTGGCCTCTGTCTCCTGTATGTGTAACTTCATTCCAGGAGTTGTGGACTTTACTGTTTTAGTCAGTCCTTATCCAAAACAGAGTTCAGCTGTGATCATGGCAGAGAGTGCCTAGTGTTGGATGCTTTACAGCAGAAACTATAAAAATATACTGGGGTAAAGAGTAAGGAATAGTCCTCATGTCAAACAGATCATTGGCTTGAGCCTGAAGTAAGAATACCTTGTAAACAGAGCTAGCAGGAGTTCGGTAACCTGGAGGAAGTAACAATGCTGCCTTACTTTTGATCACCACTGCAATCCCACAGCTCGAATCGACACCCCGCTCCCTTGGTGTTCCCACTGAAGAGGTTTGGCTTCTCATACTCCAGGATCCTGCGGAAATGATGGATACACGATGGGGCACGGACCCACACAGCAGAGCGCGGGGCCCGCGGGGCTCTCGCTCACCTGACCCCCTGCGTCGGGCTGTAGCTGCAGATCCCTTCCGTGCTCTCGGACACGAAGTTTGCCAACACCGACTTTCCAGACTAGCAGAACGCGGGGGTGAAAGA
>VXBQ01011887.1:0-11248 GCA_013400175.1 Phainopepla nitens | reverse complement strand
ATTACCATGACCTCATTTCTGTCCACCTGTGTCATGGGTGGCGGGTCACCCCACCCTGCAGAGCCCTTGCTCTGCAGTGGCTGATTGCACCAGCCCTGGACTGACTGGTCTCTGGGGGGTAATTACAAGGGACACCCGGTGCTGCAGGCTGTGGGTGAGCCAAGTGTGTCACCACCAGCCCAGCGCCTGAGATGTAAGTCACACCACGAGGCACGGCAGGGCCTTCCTTGTGGGTCATTCAGGAGCACCTCCGTGGATGCCCTGTGGCCTGGACTCTCACAGAAAGGGGTCATAAAAGGCATTATACACGTTTCTGCTGGCTGAAGAGGCATAGGGCTCCCCCCAGGAGGTTGTGGCATGAGACAGGACCTTCCCTTTTCCCCCAGACCTTCTGTGATACTCCTATAGGTCTGTTCAATATCTTGACCTTGGACTGATCTTGTGCTGGAGCACACATGGCTTTATGCACGTATTTATACAACAAAGGGCCACTTCTCTCTAAGCCCTGGGCATGGTGCCATCCACACCACTCACACTGACTTACCAGGACACTGTGCCCTCTTCTCTCCTCTTCTCCCCACCTGCCCAGCCTCTGTGGAGGATCACTCCATGACAAGCTTTGGTCAGAGGCTGAGTGCTGGGGAAGACAGCAGGTTCCCAGGGCTTCTGCAGGGCCACGCACTGAAGAAAGGGGTGAGGAGGGGCCCAGCCAAGACCTTGGCTTTCTAGTATCCCCTGTGGGAAGGAAGCTGCTTTGGGGAGGCATGGCATTCTACTGATGGCACCTGCAAAGCCAGGACACGGACAGGCATCCTGGGATAGGAGCTGTGCCAGCTCGGGCGCCCACGGGCAGCAGTGATGCCTCCTCCAATGCACCGTTGGTGCAGAACCAGGCAGGATGATGGGGCTGTGAAGACCCAGATAGCACCATCAGCTGGGACACCTGATCCCCTTAACCAGGCCAGTGGCTTCATTTCACTGGAAAAACCACTGTTTGTCTTTTTCTTCCCTTTTCATGTGGTTCCTTTTGAGGTCAGTATATTTTGAGCACTTCTCTCTTCCAAGATACCTGATTGGCATATGTGGTTTCTCAGGATTTGCTTTTCTTTGGAAGCTGTACAGGCTGAGATCTGTAAAGGGGAAACCCAAGCCCTTTGTTTAATGGGATAGAACGAGAGACTCCAGGCTCCACCAAACACTCCATCAGTTCTCTGTGGAAGAGAACTGTGATGACTGAGGTCAGCACATGGTGTGGGGTGTAACATTCAAATGGGAGCAACGCAGAGAGGCTTGAGCAGGGAAGGAGGTTCAGGGTAAAAGGTTTGTCAAGGAGATAGAGAGCTGCTCAGGCAGCTGGAGAGACCACTGGCACAATATGCCACCTGTGATGGAGAGCAGATGGTGGGAAGGGGCATAAAGCATGAGGGCAGAAAGAGCAGATCAGGAGATCTCTCTTGGTGCAGAGAGTTTTTAGGCAGCAGAGTTTGGGGGGAAGCTAGTCTGACCTGAGATACTGCCCCAGATCTTAAAATTCCCACCCTCCGGGCTTAGCCACGTTCCCTGTCCAAGAACCAGGGTGGGATGTGCTGAAGACAGTTCCGGGGATGAAAACAGAAATGGCTGGGCCAGATGTGGAACTGCATCAATGCCAGAGCTGGAAACCTCATTTCTGAGCACATCTTCCTCAAACCAAAATGCAGCATCCCACCCCCCGCCACTTCTTCCCCCCCAGCCTCACTCCACTCTGCTCCCAGCTGTGAACTGCTTATGTCCAATTTTATGTGCTAAAAATACCTTTCTGGGCAGTCAGCAAATGTGCAGCCAAACAGAGACGTTGGCAGTCCGAGCATGAAGGGGATTTGGGGTGTATTTAGGGTTGGTGTGGGCTGCAGCACCAGGCCAGGCAGACCTGGATGGCCTGGGCAAAGGACAATGGGCTGGCAGATTTCCACAGGGACTTGCATCACAGTGGCAGTACCAGAGCAGAGTGTTGCCTGGCTTGGGTGTGTGCTTCTGGGGAGAAGGCATGTGCAAGTGGACTCAGAAAAGTGGGGAGGTGCTCCCTGTGGAGAGCAGTCAGCATGTCCTGCTCCCTCCCCTGGGAAGGGGTGACGAAGTCATTGCAAAGGGATTATCCAGCCCTCAGGGCCTACCCCTGCTCTGCCCAGCAGCCAGGAATGCCCTCCTGGGAACCCTGCAACATGCTGGGCTCTCAGCACACCTGTCTTGGATCAGACCTGGCAGCTCCTCAAGCTACCATAGGAGCAGAGATGGTAGCCTTGTGCTAGCCTTTGTAGCCTTGGGTGACTAGTTGCACAGGAGAGAGTCCCTGCCCCTGCCACTGTCACCAGCTGGGTGACAGCAAAGGTGCCCTGGTGCCACCCCTCTCTCAGGCCTACAAAGCTCCCTGCAGACCTCCCAGACATTTTACTGGGGTCCAAAGCAGACAGTGATAACTGATCACAACCGGCCTGCCCCCTGTCACGATTACGGCTGATCCCTCTGCACCCCAGCACTACTGGGGCTCCCCTTACCCTCCTTCTGCCCATTGGTCTGGTGCTCTACCCCCAGCTCTGTGCATGAGCTGTAGGGGTTTAAGATGTCTGTGTTCTATCCTCATTTTGGGAAAGAGGCTGGAGGATTCCTAATTTCAGAGTGGCATGGAGCGTGGGCCATTGTCTCGTTGATGGCAGTGCAAGATCCCTGTGTGGAAGGAGATTTGGGCCTGGTAGGGTTGGGAAGGTTGCTAGAGAGGTGAAGAAGAGCCCACAGCAGGGTTGACGACCAGGTTCTGGCTGGATCCTGTAGGCATTTTCCTGTTCTTCCAGGCAGAATATGTTCTAGGTTCTGGCGGCACAGGCTGCAGCCCTGACTGAGGCAGATTCTGCATCCTGGAGAGGGAGCAGCACCAAGTGGAGACCCAGAGGCCCAGGTCACACAGGGTCATGTGCTTGTGCTGTGCAGGGAACAGACTCCTTCCTGGCTTTCCCGGGGATGGATCTGACTGGGCTACCCTCCTCAGGCCTGAGCAGATTTGGGTTGACATCCCAGTCTGGCTGTAGCCCACCCCATCACCTGACCATCATCTGACACCACCATCTATAGGTACAACCCACACTGGGCTCCCTTGGGACAGGTGTGAGGTAGGGACAAGGATAAGACCCTAATATACTACTGTTTGTGAGTTCTGACACAGTAATAGACTTTACTGTAGGGGAACCTGGTGGCTGTGTTAGCAGTGCTTTCCATGAAGCCTGATTCTCAAAAGCCACAGCTACTTCTCCTTTTCCTTGTGGTTTTGTGGATGGTTTTGAGCCACCAATGTTCTTCTCTATCAGAAGTATATCTGATTGTAATTTGGTTGTGATTTGGTTTTTTCTCTCTTCAGTCTGAAAGTCTGAGTCCTGGTAGCTCTTCAGCGACCAAATGGACCTTAAGGAAACAGCCCATCAATCACGTTTGCAATGATACTGAATTCAGTGCATATGGCTGAGTGCGCTCAGTCAGCTTTTAGTATTTCTTCAGCAATTTTCTAGTGGATGCTATATACCAAGAAAACAACAAATCTCAAAACAATGACAGATTTCTAAGGAGGGAGAGGCCAAACACAGATTTCCAGGCCTCAAGACAGGGTAAAAGAAACCATCTCATCAGGGGCAATAGGAAGCCTGTTGTGCTGCTTGTGAATTTTTGAAGCTTGGCTGTTTAATTCCATTGGTTTTGCTTCTTTCACATGCCAAACAGAGTCAGTGAGAATGTCTATGTTTAACTCTGGGATTTTGTCAGGACATGACCCAGTGAGTGTGGCTGTGGCCGTTCTCCTGTACACTTGCACCTTTGTTGGCTGCACAGGAACAAGAAAAACCTGGTTCCCAAAGGACACGGATCCATTTTCTCCCATACCCAAAAACCCTACCTGAGCTCAACAGTAACAGGAGCAAGACACCTCCATCCATCTCCAGGAAGACCCTCTTATCTTCATGCTGTCCACACTGTCCTTGTTGAGTGCTCCCCATCCTAAAATGCATTGAGAAAGAGCAGCTCAGACCAGGCAAGGTTTGGAGAAGAAAGGAAAAGAGAACACTGGAATACTGGAATCCCACTACTGGTGGGATTCAACAGCAGGAATGTTGCAGCTGGATCAGTTCACGGTAATAAGAAGAGAGATTTTTTGAAGTATTTAGAAGATACATAGACATGGTACTTAGGGACATGTTTTAGTGGTGGTCTTATTGTGCTGGCTTAGTGGTTAGACTTGATGATCATAGAAGTGTTTTCCAACATAAAGGATTCCATGAGTTGAAAGAGAAAATTATGCATGATGAGAGCAGCCTAGGGTGGCCGTGGGGACATTAGTCAGGGGTGTGTTCCTCAACATCCTCCACTGGATCTGGAAGGAGAGAGGAGAGAGACAGACGTGAGAAGGTTTTGGAGGTGCTTGTGGGAGCAGGGCTATGGGAGCCTGAGGTAGCCAGGGAAAAGGCTGGACTAAGACACCTGGGAGACTGCATGGAGCCTGTACTCTCTGTCTGTGGGAAGATGTGTGAGAATCAGCACTGAGGCTGGTGGGACACCTCTTTCCAAACAGGAAGCTTCTTGCACCACATGTGATTCCTCTGTGGGGCTGTCTCAGTTCTGTGTGAGCGCCTCTCCCGTGCAGGGTTGCACAGACACCTTTCCTGAGCGGCTCACACTGAGTCCTGACGGGGACTCCATGCCAGCATGGCCCTGCCAGCGCTGGCTCTGACATTCTTCCTGGCCCTTGCTCCTCTGCTGCTTGCATGTGGGAATCCACGGGTATATAAGGAAGCAGGTAAGAGTGGACTGTGCCTCTCTCTCCTACAAAAACGGTTTTGCTGCTCCTCTATTTGCTACATGGCCTTTCCCTGCTCAGCCCATAGCTGAGGGTGTGGGAGGGCTGAAGCTGGTATCTGCCTATGCCTGAGGCACTCAGGCATCCTTCAGGTTGTGGTGGGACAAAGATCTATTTGGGATGGGGGCAGCAAGCCTCGGTGTGCTGGGAAACTTCCATGAGCGTGGGACTTGCCATGGCCCTCTAGGAAATGCATGGTCTTGGTGGGAGAAGGAGGTGGCTGGGTCTTGTTGTGCAGCAGACAGATGAATCCAGAGCAGTCAGAGCAGTGATGGTCCTTCTGGGCAGTTCAAGCTGCACCCATGTCACAGGGATGATGGTGTTCATCAAAGACAAGGAGCTGTGAACTCTGTTAGCTGGGATGCCTGCTCTCTCCAATAGTCCCTGGGGTTGAGGGAACTGTAGTTTGGTGGGATTGTTCACATCAAGAGGCTTGTTCTGTTCTTTCTCCATGCCAGGAGGGTTAGGGGCAGCTCTTGGGTCTCTGCTAGGCTCTTCCTACAAAGAATATGGGCTTTCCTGTGGTGATTATGTGCTCTACCCTAGGCTTGCTGGTACTTGTTGAGGTTCCCATGGGGCACAACATGACTAGGGGACCTGAGCTATGAGTATTCTGTCTGTAGGGAAATGGGAGCAGAAGTGGCTAGCCAAGCCATCATATGGGTCGTGAGTCATTCTGCCCATCACTGGGGGCTCCAGGGATGCTGTCTTTCCAGCAGTGGGCAGCTTTCGGCTATCCAGGGCAGGATGGAACCTCTTCTCCTCTCCTAGTCTGTACTCACGTCTGGGGCTGACCCAAAAGGATTCTGGATGTCCCCCTTGGGCAGAGTGTGTGTTAATTCAGGGTGTTAAATGGCAGAAGGGGGAAGGTGTGTGAGGGGGATGCCTGACGAAGCTCGGACAAAGTCAAGGGTTTCATGTCTGTCAGGTAGTTTTCTGCCAGTGAAGTGTGTGCTCTGAGGGCACTGGGAGAGACACCCAGCTGAGGGGGAACTCAGACTTCTGTGGACAGGGAAGAAATTTCATGTCTGCACCATGTGGTCTAAAAGGATGGGGCTGGTGACCACTGTCCTTTGTGGTAGAGAGCTGTGAAGATGGCATGGAAACCTGCTGCCAGAAAAGGGAAGTGGTGAGTGCTGGCTGTCAGGAAGTGGGCAGCTGTAGCTGGAGAGAGGTGTTTCATCCTCATCCAGGGAAGGCCACCTCTGTGTCCACTGCCTCCTCATGGACTTGTTTTGCACTGAGCGAGCAAGTCCACGTGACATGTCTGCCAGGGCAAGGCAAGGCAGACTCTTTTTGGGTGAAGTGCAGAGGCTAGGCTGAGCACATTGAGTAGGGTGTGAGTTTTGTGGCCACTGGTGGTCTGAGGGTAGACTCTAGTTGAAAGCTTCTTTCACCCAGTGTGGAAAAAGCTGATTAACACACAGAGTCAAAGTATTTGATTTATTTACATTTCTGCACAGAACGGTGTGCTAGGTGGCAAATCCACACAGCCGGCACACCGAGGCAGACAAAAGCAGGTACACTGACACAGACACAATCTTTGGCTATTAGTATACCTTACTGAAGTCATTGCTTGCCTGCGTTGCTATGACTCATCCTTTCCCTTCTTCACTGTAAAAGCACAGTGTTCCAGGAAATCATGGTACATGCTAGGGGAGTGGTGGTCTTTTTGAGAGAAGGAGGCAAATGAACTGAGAATGTGGGGTTTTTTATACTTCAATTAAGAGCAAGGATTCATCACTAGAGTGACAAATAGCGTAACAAAAGTCGTCAAAACTGAGTGTTTTTTAGCTCACAGGTAAACATCCTAGATGAGAAGGGTATTATTTTTTTTTGTCTTTCCCCTTTCAAGACTTAGACGATTCATTTTCTGTCTGCCTCATTCTGCAGAAGCTGTTGCTTCCACTTCAGAATTGCTTTGTTCTTTCTATTGTTTCCTGGAATTTTACTCCTGTTATTCACCATTGCTGCTGGCAATCACTTCATGGGACCAAGCTGTGGAGTCTGGAATGGCAGCAGAGTCTCCCTGGGTCAGGTGCACGCCCACAGCCCCTGTGTTTGTGGGAGAGAGCAGCATCCCTCAGGCTGCTGGCTCCCTCTGGCTGGGGTGTCTCCACAGCAGTGGGAGGGCCTGTGGATAACCCTCCTGCACTGCCCCTGTGAGGAGGGACAAAGCCTCTGGGGGATGGGGCTCATCCTGGGAGGTGCCATCTCTGCCACCCCTCTGAAGACAGAGGGACTGGCACCCCTCTGCATGGAACACCCTCACCCCTCAGGATGCTGCTGGAGCCCAGTGACCCTCAGGCTGTCCCTCCTGGCCTTTGCACACAGGAGAATGCCAAGCTCCCTCTGACTGGCACCCCAAGCTGCAGTTTGACCCAGAGAAGGACTTCTATGCCGTGAACGAAGTGGTGCAGCTCAGCTGTTCTGGGGAGTTTGTGCCGTCCATCCCAGAGATCCGATGCATTTCCAGAGGGGCCCAGGTCCTGTGGAATGGGACTGCCACCTGCAAGGGTAAGCACAGCCCTGCACCACCCTGACCCAGGGTCCTGAGCTGGTGACAGACCCTCCGTGACCTGGTGGTGCCCATGCCAGTGCAGGAATGGGAGACCAGGATGCCTTGGCTTTCCCCCATCTCCTGGCAGTGGCAGTGCTCTTTTTGTCTCAGCCCCTTGCTGTAGGCACCTGCTGGGGTCTGTGCTCCTGAGGGGGTGGAATCCTTCCCATCCGTGATCTCCTGCCTCAGCATGGAGTAGGAATAGCTGCAGTGGTTCTGCTTGTTTGCCTGGAAAGCTTCTCTAGGGTTTGGGTTGTCTCTGGTGTGGGAGGCTGTTACTGCAGCATGGTTCACCTGCGCATGAGGGACACAGGAAAATGGGGGCTCAAACACCCCATGGAGGGGGCGGAATCCAAGAGAGGCTTGTGAGTCCTGGAGATGGGGTGACAAGGAGCCCTGTGTGCTTGGAGAGTGCCTGGGCACATGACACCTGTATGTGGTAGCGTGAATCGTCAGAGCCGTGAGAGACCTGTCCCGTGACTCCTCTCAAAACCTGCCAAAAGTACTCCTCACTCAATTTTACCTCTGACAGAAACATGCCAAAGGCCTGCTTGGTGGGACCCCAGACTCCAGCTGGCACCAGCCCATGACAGTTACAGAGAGAATGAAGAAGTGACTCTGAGCTGCAACCATGGTTTCCAGCCATCCTTCACCCATGTCAAGTGTGCAAACAGGGTTCAGCCATTGAATTATTCTGTATCTCTAAAGGGAGACGTGTGGCTGGGGAGAAAGAGCAGTGGTGTGTGGATTCAAGTTCAGGGAAACGTAGTGTGCATTGGTAAGCAGGGTGTCAGGAAGGGCTTCCTGCCGAGTTCTGTGGTCAATTTCTGCCCCATTCACCCATCTCCAAACTTCCATCATCACTGTGGCCAGGGATGCAATTCTGATGCCATGTCAGGGCTGCTTGGATCTCAGGCATTTGATACCTGAGACCATTCCCTGACTGAATTCTGGCACATCCTTGTCCACCACCTGCTGGACAGGCCCCAGCCCCAGCTGACACTCACCCACAAGGAAAGCCCCATCCCAACCAGCCTTGCCAAGGTGTCCCATTATAGCAGATGGATGTGTCACCTTCCCTCTCCTAACAGGGGCTAGAGGGACTGCTGGGGATGGCTGGGGCCCCACCACATACCCTGCTCCCCCTTGAAACCATCCAGCCCAACTAACATGCACTTTCACCTCTGCCAGAAACATGCCAAAAACCCCACTGGGACTCCAGACTCCAGCTGGCACCAGACCAGGAGAGTTACAAGAAGAATGAAGAAGTCATTCTGAGCTGTCCCAAGGGTTTCCAGCCACCCTTCACCCATGTCAAATGTACTGGAAAAGTTCTGTCTGTTATCAATGGAAAACCTGTAAACAGAGAAGCTTGGAATGGAAGGGACAGCAGAGGCAGTTGGATCAGCATTCAGCCCAAGTTCAGGGTACAGTGCCTTGGTAAGGAGGCATCAGGAGCATTCCTGGCTGCCCTGCTCTGCCCTTCCTGAGCTGGGAAGGCAGCCTGTGAGGGCACAGGAACCTTCTGGCTCTGTGCTGCCTGGGGAAATGGCAGGTGCTGCTGAAGGCAGCATGGAGGCAGCTCCTGGGTCTGCCCTGTGCCTCCCCTGGGGTGCCCTAGTGGGGAGATGGCTGATGTCAGCTTTTGTCCCCGAGGGTCCTGGCAGGAGGCCGTTTCGGTATCAAGATCCCTACTTTGGTACCAAAGTAGCCATTTTGGCCATTTTGTAACCAAATGGCACAGGAGGTCAGGGACGGTGCAGGGCTTCAGGCTGTGTTCACCGGGGGCTGGGTGGTGTGTGGGAGACACAGGTCTTCTTAAGGGCTTCTGGCAAGAGCATGTGCCGAAAAGTCAGGGCTGCAGTGTTGTATGTCTGACGAGTGTTTGTGGCACAGGTGACAAAGGTAAAGGCATGGCCCCCTCCTTGTGTGCTGGCCCCCCCTCCCTGTCCCTGCTGCATGCTGTCACTGCAGAGGCAGCTTTGGGGCTCAGACTTTATGCCTTCTCAGGAGGAATCAGGGTGTTGTCATCCTGCCCGAGGGACAAACAGGGCACCAGAGTCTCTGGGCACAGTACAAACCCCTTGTGCGTTCCCCACAGTCCCTGACTCCAGCTACTCCTGGCCCTTTCCAGGAGACCTCGGAGAAGTTTGGAGTCCTTCTTGTCCTCATCCTCTTGCCAAGAACTGATGTGGAAGGGCTGCTCTGTGCAGTGTCCTGGAGCTCATCTCTTGCCCTGATGGGCCAGGGAAGGGGATGTCCTGCTCCGTCTCCTGGCATGCCCTGCAGAGCCACACTGACCAGCTAACACCTTCCTGTCTTGTTGATGCAGAGAAATGCCAGAAGCCCCAGTGGGACCCCAGGTTGATCTTCGACCCAGAACAGGAGACCTTCAACCCAAATGAAGTGGTGAAGATGAGGTGCCCTGAGGGGTACTGGCCTCCACCCATGGAGATCAAATGTGTGGCACTGAATCCAAGGGAACCTTCTGTGACTCCTCGTAGTAGCTGGATAGTGACGAATGGCATAGACCCCTGGCACCCTATGGAGAAGGATTTGACCTGTGTGGGTAAGTGAGCAAGCAGACACCCTCCCACTGCTTTCAGTCTGTCCTCCCCAGGCATGGAGAGCAATTCTTCATGTGTGCAGAGCATCAGTGCCCTGTGCTCGGGGTGGTCAGGGCGTGCCAGAGAAATCCAAAGAAAATTCTGGATGCATCCCAGGTTTATATCTGTGCTGTCGGCAACTTTGGCATGTGTAGTCTGGGAGAAGGCAGAATGTCCTTGTCCACTCTGTGCTGGGGACAGGCAAGTGAGGGAATGGTGGGGTGGATGGAGTTTGATGTCAAGGCTTGGAGGGGAAGGGAGGGAGTGATCCTCTTGGAATGTTCCCTTCACAGAAGTCCTCCAGGTTGTCCCTGAGACCCTGAAGGTTTCCAGCACCAGCATCAAACTGAACTGGACCTGCATGCTCCCTGACATGTGCCAGCCTGTTCAGGCCNAAAGGAAATGGGTATGTTTACATGAAATGTTAGGATGCCCTTCACCCTGAAGCTGAGCCAGACCATCAGCTCCCTGCTGTGATGTTCCTGGGATCAGAGTTGTTCCTGCTTGCAGCCTGTGAGGAGCTGGGGAAGGGGCTGTGCAGGGCCCTACAGCAGGGCCTTCCCCCTCCTCACCATACCATTTCTGCTGCAGAGGCACAAGCAGCCTTTGTGGAGGACAAACAATTGCTATCCATGCATGATCCTGTTCTCCCGTGCTTCCAGTGCCAGACAAACCAGAGAAGCTGTGGCTGGATCCCAACACGGGGTCCCTCAAGTGGAAGGCACTGTCCTCCTGCAAAGGGGAGATCATTGGATACCAGGTACCAGNCTTGGAGGGGAAGGGAGGGAGTGATCCTCTTGGAATGTTCCCTTCACAGAAGTCCTCCAGGTTGTCCCTGAGACCCTGAAGGTTTCCAGCACCAGCATCAAACTGAACTGGACCTGCATGCTCCCTGACATGTGCCAGCCTGTTCAGGCCAGGTGCCGGCTGGAGCAGCATTCCTCTTCCAACTGTGAGGCTGAGGATGTGAAGGGAGAGGAGATACTACAAGGCCTGAAGGGAACATTCACCTGCTCCCCTCTGCAGCCCTTCACTGTCTACAGTGTCACCATCTCCCTGCTGCCTAGAACAATCCTGTACACACGGCTCCTCAGGACAAAGGAAATGGGTATGTTTACATGAAATGTTAGGATGCCCTTCACCCTGAAGCTGAGCCAGACCATCAGCTCCCTGCTGTGATGTTCCTGGGATCAGAGTTGTTCCTGCTTG
>VXBQ01011864.1:0-26535 GCA_013400175.1 Phainopepla nitens | reverse complement strand
TTTTTTTTTCCCCCCCCACCCCTTCGTTTTCTTCTCCCCCTCCCCTCCCAACTGATATTGCAGATAACAACTGTTTGTGAAGGGTACCTGCCAGTGAGATTGAAATGTGTATTTTAAATTGAGGGGTAGAGTTCATGAAGATTTTATCAGTCTGCAAAGAATCTAATTTCTGTTTGTTTGAGGTTTTTTAAAATAAATTAATTTTAACTAGTTTCATTTCTTTTAAAATAAAAGGCGTAACTGTACAGAGGCTGAGGGTCCAATTTTCTTACTTGCATTGAGTAAACCAAGAGTGACTCAAGTGAGATCAGAGTAACTTTCAGAGTAACTGAGGTGAGGTTCATAATGCCAGACCCACTGTTCATGCATTTTAGGATCTGTGAAGACACACACATTTGTGTCATCCAAATATACCAAAGCTGCCTGCACCAAAGCCAGAGCAACTGGCCTCTTTTAATAGATAATTAAATTTTCTTTTAGACAAAAGCAGAACTGCCAGCATTGCAGTGGATGGACTCTGCTGAGAGTGCACACAGATCTCATTGTACTTAAGGGCTGGTTTGGGTTAAAGGCACTATCCATTGCAGATTCTGCTGTGCAGGTATTCCACAGGCCTCCATTACTTTAAATGTGAAGATAGTGCTGTAGGAAAAAAAAAAAATGACTACTTCCAGGGAACTTGTTTAAACTCTGAACCCACAAAAGATTGGATTTTTAATTGTTGAATAAGAAGATTGGGTGAGTAATTGTTGAAAGAGTAAAAAACACAGCAAGAGAGAATCTTCCTTGTTTTAAGTATCCCTGCTGCTTGTCACTAGATTTTTCCATCTCCATAACCCATTTCAGAGAACTGTGAGATTTAATCTTGTCTCTGGAACAATATTGTTGCTCTGCAACTTTAATGCACTTTTTAGATATGCTTCATTCTTTCTTGCTGAACACAAGTTCATGCCAATTTGCATTATGTATGAATAATGACAGCCAGGATATGCATTCGTGGTAAGTGAACCTCAAAGGATGTAGTGGTTTGGGGTTCTGGTCTGCACCACTAATATGCAGGAGAAGATTTTTTTGTGTTTTTGCAGATTGCCAAACTTTCTGTGCATATTTTGATAGTGGATCACCTTCAGAAAATAGATTTTTGTTTGGCTTGTTTGCTGAAGTAGTGCCGGATGCAGGGAGGAAATGCCCTTTCTCATCTAGCAATGAGACAAGTTGTGAAGAAAGCCTGAGGCTGCTGCTGCTGCCTCTTGGTCTGCACACAGGGGGTTTTGGAATTAAGTAGAAATCCATTGCAGTCACTCCAAAAATGTCTAGTGCCACTGAGTAACATTTCTGGAGCCTGCCTTCTAGATACACACTTTAAACTTTATCTTCTTCTCTTGTGAGAGTGTCTCAATAGACTTTTGAAAATTACCCTGCTTTCTGTTGCATGGCCTGTCTCCAGGGGAATAGCAAAGCTTTAGTACACTGATGTTTTCTCTTAGGCATACGTGTGTGTTTTTCTTCATTGCTGTTTCCAACAAGAACACCACTGGGAAAAAAGCAGACTGACAAGAGGGCATTATTGGCCTCTTCAGAGGTGACCCAAATGTATAAAAAAATTCTCTCAGTTGTGACATTGGCTGTGGTGGTTCCTTTGTAAAAGTTTAGGACCCAGAAATCTGTATTTGATGATTTGCTACTTAGTTCCATAAGCATGATGCTCATGTCATTGCCATCGTGGCAGAGTATCAGACTGGAGGCAAGGGTCCTGAGGATGGGTTGAAAATGGAGACTAGCAGGCCTAAACTCTGTTTTCAGCTCTGCTGTTGACCTGTTTTGTGAAACAAGATGAAACACTTACACAGACTGGAGCTGAATACTTTCCATGTACAGTGTGGTTATTAAGAGTGGCCTCAAGAACAAAAGGCCTTGCAGTGTTAGAAGAAATGTTGTAGATCTTGTAAGGAGTTATGTCAATTAAAATACTATATGTGAGATTATTACATAATGTGTATCTAAAACAAATGTGCTTAAGTGAGTGCTATCTTTTGCTGTACTCACTAGGTTGAGGGAAAGCAGATATTTGCAAAATAAAAGAGATCTCAAAGTACAGAGCTGTGTGGAAGCTTTTGGGACCCTTTTGTAGCCTGGAGCAGCCTTGAACTCCTGAGAGCACAACAAAAACCTTCCAACAGTGACAAAGAGCATCTGCCCTGGCTCATCTCACCCAGTGGGGCTGACTCCTTCCAAAAAACAGTCACTTGCTCTCCTGGAGGGGGAGAATTAGGGTGTCCCAATCTGCCCTCCAGAGAGAAGAAAGATTTATACATGGATTAGTTCAGTGGGCAGCTGACAGGTTGGGTCAGGCCAAGTGCCAATCACTTGCCCAGCCCATGGTGGACAGCTTTGCTTCAGCTTCCAGCACAGAAGCATCCTTCTGCCTTTCAGGAGCTGATGCAATGGATATTGGTGCAGTTTTTGTTGCTCTTCCTCACATGCTTTTACTTTTCTTTGCACTCTCTGGAGCAGCAGAGAAAATTGGGAAGGAAGGTCAAGTAATCCCTTGCTCCTTACTGGATGAAGTGGATGAAAAGTAGTTTTCAGCAGTACTGCAGCTGGCCTGTCTGTCTTCATGCTTACAATAGGAACATACATTTCTGTGCTCTTAGTAGAAAGCCTGTATGAAATTGGAAAAAAAAAAGTTAGTTGAGGGAGAAAGTGTCATTTTGCTATGTCAGTAGATGCTAAGAGTTTGGATTCTAGAGCCAGAAGAAAATCAGCTGGTCATAAAACCTGTTATTGGCCAACCAAATACCTAGGGTTTTCACCAGGTGTCATGATCTGTGGATTTCGGAGAAAGGTAGTTCCTTAGTTCAGGTTTCATCCCAAGTTTCCATGCAGATCAGAGGAAAGTGACCATTCCATTTTTGCTCTTCCTGAGAGCTCCCTCACTGTGATTGTCCAGTCCCTCTGCAAATGCTGTGCTGTTTGTCACTGCCCCCTCAGCCCTTTGCTCATCTGCTGGCAAAATAAGGCAGCAGATGCACGGCTCAATGTGAAATTTCATGTGGTGCAATTTCCAAATTCTGGGTTGCTTAAGTCTCTCTCATCCCTTAATGAGAGATGACACATTCACACTTTCAGATAACCACTGCTCTTCTTCCTTCTGAAAAGAGACTGCTTTTAATTTATCTTTAAGAAAGGAATTAAAAAAAAAAAAAAAAAAAGAAGCACAATTTGCAATACATAGTTCAATTTTTATTGACTGAACCAAGGCCAACATTCCTGTAGTTTTAACTGAGAGGCAGCAGAAGCTGTAACAGAGATGCTGCTAGTGCCAGTTGGGCTATAAGTTATAAGTCTACTTTAAAAAGTTTGCCTGTTTTCTGGCACAGTCTCTGACACATGCACTCCAGTCAATCAAAGTAAAGTGCCTAATAACAGATGTGGCAATTAAGCTGAAGAATTCTGTCTCTCTCATTTAATTTTTATTACAGAGAATAACAGAGTACCTCATTAAACCCACCATCACAGAGATTTTTTTTTTTTAATTTGGCATACAAATGTCTGCAAAAATTAGATCTCTGAATAGGGTGCCTTGTTACTAAAGGTGCTTTTTCAGACAATGATATGAACAGACCATTTCTTTATGACAAATATGTGCTTGTGCTACTGCTGTCCTTTTGCACACTGCAAAGAGGTACAGGCTTAAAGAAGTCAACATGTGTCCTGAAGGATAATATTTTGTGGGATTTAGGGCCCTGTGTTCAAGTTGATAAAAACATGGTCTTGATTCTTCTGGGTTCAAATTACCCTGCCTTCAACTGAAAAGAGCAGCAGGCATTTAGAAATGTTTCAGATAATCTGTAACTGAGGTAAATTAACATCCTAAAGTAAGAGAAATTTTCTTGAAAAACAGTATTAATTACAACCTAAAAAAGTTTTCTTCTGATTGTTGGAGCTTCTAAGGCATTTGCCATCATTAGTTTCTTCTGCTGATGTATTGGGCACTCTTTTTAAAAAGGCCTCTGATTCATCATTAGACAAAATTAGTTTAAGAATTTATTGAATTGAGGTGCTCTAAAATTTATGGTGAGAGAAAACTGATACTGATATAAATCAAAACAGGAAACTTTGATATGAAATTACTCTGTTAGTATAAAAGGTGTAAAATACAAAGTTGTTTACTTGGTCATTCTTAGAAAGAATTTGCTTTTTTACTGCTTCTGCAAGCATTGGTAGCAGTTTTATTTCTTGGAGGTTTTATTTATTCACTAAAGCACAGCATCTTGTCTTCAGCTGATACTCTAGGAGTGTATTGAACCAGTTTGTGCCTGTGTACACCTGCATGTTTATATATCCTCAGTGTGCAGAAAATTTGCAGACTGGCAAAGTTGAATTTTGTCCCCAGGAATTTTAATTTTTTTCTCTGCTAGCTGATAGGGAGAATAAGTACCAGAATTCCACAGTGGGTTTAAATTTATATTGATGTTTATGGAGGATGTAATGTGTTTAAGCCAGTTTACTGTGAAAACCACTTTTTTTGCATGTTGCTCACTCTATAGGCCTCTTGAGGTTGTGTTGTAATCCCTGTAAAAGTTCTTCAAGGCAAAAGTTCTTCAAGAATTAAATAAATATAGGATTTGTCCCTTTAATTGTGGGTTTGTTAAAAACTAGAATTAACCAGTCACTTTTGATTTTGAATTATGTTCTTCCATTTTCCCCTTTGAGTGCAGGAATACTGTATCCATTCCAACCTCTGCAAATAACCAAAATAAAAGATAGAAGTGAGTGAATGAAGTGTCAAAGGAAACACTTTTGTGTTCCCCATTCTTCTGCTAAAATGTTTTGAATTTTCTGCGTAGGGTGGTGGTGGCCTGTGAGGCTTTGTGCAGTGAATCACAGATGCTCTGATTGCTTCAGGTGGAAAAACTGCTCTGTAATGCACTGAAATGTTTCAGAAGCTGTTAAGAGGAAATGGCATCAGAATTAATTAATTTGGGGTTTTTAAGCAGATCATTTGAAAAGTGAGATTTGTAAGCTCTGATAAAGATTTACAGAAGTGTAATGCTTGATACAAATCATGAAATCAGGAGCTAGCTGGAAAGACAACTTTATTTTCTGCTGGGTGTTTCATGCAAAATGGCATTTCACTAGATGATTTACAGAAATAAAGGTACTGAAGTAGAGTTGCCAGCAAATTTTTTTCACAAATTACAGCATTTTGTTAGCAGCTAGAAGTTATAAACACATGCAGGGGTTCATATGTCTGCTTTTCATAATGAAAGGGTCCAGTGAAAGGCTGTGACAAGTGCAGGGAGCTGCAGACTGAAGAATTTTGCCAGTGATAACAGAGGCTGTGTCTAGGAAAGGGAAGAATCTAATGTATGGTGAAAATGTATGTGGAAAAATAGAATGTGATGGAGGAGGGAAGGAAACAGAGGCTGTCTTTGAAGAGGGCTGAAAAGCAGAAGACTTTCAAAGAAGGTGGGCACATTTGAAATTAATCCTAAATTGCATAGGAAGCTGAAGTAATTATCTGAGACCTTTGATTGTACTCTTATATCCTGGCTATAAACTGGAAGTGACACGGTGTCTGGAAGGCTGATTATAGGAAAAGAAGGGTCACAGAAACTTTGTTCAAGAGAGGGTACAACCATGAATGATAATTTCCACAGCGGTGGAACCAGGGCATTGGTGTATTTAGGCAACCACAGGATTGTCCCAGGCAGCTTGTCAGCAACCACAAAGTTTTCACAGTTACATCCCTGAGTACAGTGTCCTTTTTTTATGATTCTCATTAGGAAAATAAATAAATTAATTAAGTACCAGAAATCTATATGGTATATGGCCGAGGGACTATGACAAACTTTTGATACAGATATCTTTTTTGTGTAACTCTGTAATAAAGCTTTCATACGTGCTAGTAATACCTTATTTCAGAAATAATTCTCCTTAAACACATCCATTCAGCCATTTGTACTTAATCTTGTAGTCTTCACCTGTACTTTTAAAATAGACGTAGTGTTAATATAAAGAGATGTTTCAGTAAGGTATACATTATTTGAAAAAATATTTTTTAATATATTAATTAAAAAAAAGAAAAGAAAGGGAGAGGAGGGGGGAAGCATGGGGGGGTATGACTTTTGTCTCAAGCCTATACTATATAGATTCTATTTAATGATATGTGATTTGCCTTTTCTGCTGAGAACTATCTGTTAACTCCCAACATCCACCCTGGGAAAGATGCCTAGGGCTGAGAGGGGCCATCTGTGTATGGGCTTGACATAGTTTTTTATGTTTCACCTGAAATGTCTTGTGTAAAAAAAGCATATCAGGATTTATGTTCAAGGTGCTATTTCATCTTCTCAAAGTGTGCTTTTCAGAAACTTTAGTTTGGATTCTACTCAGCTTTAACTGTCTTTATTCAGTAGATTTTCATCTGGGTGGGAAAAAAGAAAAGGAGGGCAGCATATTTGACCAAAGGGGTTTTGTTCACAGCTGGTCCTGCTGGCTTCCCATGGAAATAATCTTTAAACATACAATACCATGGACTATAGGTAACCTTAATGGTTCAACACCTTACTTGCTGTCTGCCTGAAAAAAAAGGAAGTACTTTCAAGTGAAGGGGCCCTAATTTAGCAGACAATGACAGCTACAGTGAAGCGACCCCATGTTTGTGATGTTTGGCAGCCTTGCTCTGAGGAATAATAATGAGTCCATCTGCAAAGTATCTGGCATGCTGGCATTTGTCTTTACCATGCCTCCTTGCCTTGTGCAGACTTGACTTCCACTGAACTGTCTTTTCCTGCCCTTTTAATGCTAATTTGAGGGATAAGAGGGCTGATAAGTGGATATATGGTCCCTGCCAGCTTACCAGCTTCAGAAACTCTCACTGAATGGCAGTGGCGAAGTCAGCGGGCCAAAGAGAATCTTGCTTTTCAAGAGGATAATTCCTAGGAGAAGCTCTCCTGTGACCTTTTGCAGTAAGAACAGGTCTTGCAAAATTACTGCTGAGCATTCTGCAGGGAAAGACAGAGTCCTTGAGGACCTTGTTGCAATACTCCCATGCTTTTGGGTCTGTGCTGCAGCGTGATCCATGCTATCCAGCAACCCATTTCATCTGGAACCATGTGGCATTACTAGTGCAAATCCACGTATTTCCTGGGTCGTCAAGTTTTCTGTTTCCTCCCATGTTTGCCGTTACCTTTTTTTCATTCTGCGCTTGTAATTACAATCCAAGAGGTTGTTTGATGCTTACAAAACAACATGCAGTGTGATAGTTCCCAACCTCTCCAGGTTTCCACTGGAAAGTGTTTAAGTAGGAAAAAAAAAAAATCAAAAAATACAGTTTAACTACAAAATTTACTCCAGTTTACAGTTTTAATATAGTTTGAAGGGTGCTCTCTGTTTAAGATCAGGTCATGTATTATTGGATTTATATTAAGTAGGAATGGTAGAGAGATACATTCTGTGGAATTATAGCATTTATTGAAGGACTGGGATGCTGTAGCTTCCAAAACTGGTAATTCCATCAGTTAGGGTCAAATAAAGCCTGGTCTCATCCAGACTTGTGCATTATCACTGGATTCTCTGGAACTCCACAATTCAAGACTTGTTTCCCTCTCTTGCTTCCAGTTTAAGTGACCAATAAATTTACAAGTTATTTGGCATGAGGCCAGAACACACAGACAAACACTGTGATTACATGAACCTAATTTTCTTAGAAGCCTCTGATAATTAGAGACTGAAAACTAAAAATTATCTAATCCAGTAACCAAAGAAAAACAGTAATTGATTACTGATTTATTTTTCTTAGCAACATAGCCTGAAAAAAGCAGCAGCATATCTGTCTCCATCAAGGAGACCTGTTTCAGCACTCTCAGCCTCTGATTTGGTTATTCTTCAGACACCAATCTAAATGAGGTTTTTTCCCCACATCACGTGCTTGCTTAGCCCATCTTCAACACCTTTGGACTCTCCAGATGTGTCAGGCTGTTTCACAGTGGGGTTTGACAGTAAAGCAGCCACAGGTGAAGAGGGTCAGATCTGGTTGAGCTGGATGAAGAAGGGCTCCTATAATCTCTGACCATGGAGGGTGTGAAAGTTCAGGGCACTTCAGTTTAGGGCACTATTGGGTTATCCTTTAGCAAACTCTCATGCTGGTCTGTGCAGATCCCACACATTTTATGTCAGGCAGAGTCTCAGCCCTCCCAGCTTGATCTGTCGTGAGCTCTCCATGACAGTGACAGTCAATGCTGCCTTTGGAGTGGCATGTTCTGAGGATTTGGGAAAAGACCAGTCAGTTTCCATTTGCTGTGACTGTACATCTTCAGCCAGCCTAGTGCCTGTGTGATAATGCTCCTAATTCATGTTATTTCGTATTTGCTTTATGAGGGAGATTTCATGTGACAAAGTGTCAAACTGATTTACTGATGTCCAAAGGGAAAATGCCTTCTGCTCTTCATCCATTAATTCTCTAATGTAATCGATAAAAGCAATCAGTTGTGGGTTTTGGTTTTTTTTTCACAGAAGCTAACACGGGATTAATCATCACTGACAAGATTAGGTCAGATTTAAATTTTGCTCTGCCTGACATCAGTCATGAGAGAGGTGTTTTTATATTCAAATTGTGTCCCTGGTAGAGGAGCTGAGCCACAGGAGTGAAGAGTGTTACAGAAAAGGCTCTGTAGGATGTGAAAGACTAAACAATTCTTCACTGAAAAATGTTTAGAAAAACTCTTTTATCTCACGTGGAGCTGTAATTTCCAGTTGAAGTCACCAAGTCTGTGTGGGTTGCTCTGGAGAGAGTGAGGCCAAGGACACCTGCAAGGGGCTCTGCACAGATGACTGTGTGGTTTATAATTTAGTCTGAAATTTGAAGAAAGCTATGGTGGACAGAGAGAAGATTTAAAAAAAAAAAAAAAAAAAGGTTGTTTTTATTTTGTTGTTGTTGTACATGCAGATTGATGCCATGTCACTGCAATTAAGAACAGCCCACGGGTTTGCAGCTCTGAAAACATTTTGATGTCCCTGTGCCCTATCACTGCAGAAAGGCAGCACTGAGTGCTGTAAAACTTTTGAGATGCCAGGAAAGAATGCAAAAGGCTCTCACTACTCTGGAGTTTGTCTCCCAGCTAAGTGTCCCGTTCCTGCTGCATTTTTCATGTTTCAATGGTAAAAATGCTTTTGCAACAGTAATGGGAAAGCTGCATCAGCATTTCCCTTGGTCTTGGGTCCATTATGTCATGTTAGCAACTGTGTTGTACTATTCTCTGTTGCTCATGCAGTTCTAATCCTGGTTAATTCTCTGGCAGCACTTGATTTTGCTGACCAAAAAAAACTCGTTTGCAGCCTTGAGCAACCTTCACTTCTTCTACAGTGTCCATCATACCTTGCCCTGCCCTCATCCCCCCCAGTTCCACCTGTATTTTTTAAATTTTATTACAAGAAACCTGCAGGAGAGCTGTGTGCCCTCAGTTTTGCCTGTGGCTCTGCTCCGGGTGGGTGGAGATAGTTTGTAAGCATGTCTTAATTTTCACTTCCTAAAGAAGAAGTTTTTCTGCCTTTTTTTTTTTTAAATTATCTGTTCTTTCTCTGGTTTTGATCCTGAACTCTACATGGGGAAAAAAAAAAAAAACCCAGACCAAATAAAAACTGTCAACACAGTTGGTAGTGGCAGAGAAAATACCTAAAAATGTCAGATACTGGGTATTAATGGTTAACTGTCTGTGTTTATATAGTGCATATACAGGATTTTTCATCAGCTTAATAGTGAGACAAATGCAATTCATGCAGTTGCTCAAGTTTAAATGTATTTTAGGGTAGTACTTGTAATTTATGTGCGTGTATTTTGTACACCTGTTACACCATTTTAAAATGAGCTTGTTAGTAATTATAATAAACCTTGGGGTGATCAGATTAATTTTTTAATATGACTGTTATTGATTATCTGATTTTTATATAATAAATATATAAGTTAAATTTCCTTAATTAGTTTACAGAGATTTAGGGAAGTACTCAACAGTTGTTTCATGCAGCTGCACTGCTTTCCTGTTAAAATTTTTAAATCATGGGCCTGGATTAAAGTTGAGGGAAACAGAGAAGTCTGACCTGAACAGACACTGGACCTGCCTTAAAGTTCCTGCCCGAAAATAGGAATAAAGATACAGCTTTCTCAACAAGAGATTTTGCCTCAAATGCTGTAGGAAAAGCTAACAGGCAGATAAGAGTTTAGGGTTCTAACAGGTAATAGTGTTTAGTGTGAAAGGAAGTCCAGGTGGTACAACACCAAGGATTAGCTTGAATTTGTTGGTTTTTTTCCTGTCTCATGTATGTACTAATTTCCACAGGGAAGGCATTCCTCAAAATGAGCATTTTCAGTACGTAAACTACAAGTTCCATGTACACGTAGATAATGAAAATTCTCCTGTGTTACTGGGTGAGATAATTTGAGCAATATATGGTATGAAAAGTGAATCTCTGAACAGTTTATCTTGGTGCAAACCGTAGACAGTAAGAGTTAAATAAGTCATCTACATCTTTTATTGCTAATATCAACACTTTAGCAATGCTAATCAGCTGTACTGATTTTCTGTTTTGATTTTCCTTAATAATTAAGCAAAAGATCTGGAATGCAATCAAGTTTTACTCTAGGGGGTTCATGCAAATTTTTTTTTTTTATTTTAAATGTTGTTAAATGTATCCTGCAAAAAGAAAGTTGCTTAAGTTGAGAATAAAAGAAAAAAAAGGAAATACCATTTACAGTCTGCTTAATCAGAGTGAATATTTTCAATGAAATCACCGCTTCATTGCAATTATTAGCTGAAAATACAGCTGCTCTTTAAATAACTGCACATTGACTACTTTGCTGCATGCAGAGAAATAGTTACAGACCATGAAATATCTTTCAGCAGCCTGATTTTTCAAGAACTGGTTAGCAAAATGGGATCATCTCTATATCCTCAGACATCTTAAAATAATAGTTTCTTGTTGTGAGCTTTTTTATGTTGACTTCTGAAATAAGGGTTAAGTACGACTTTTTTGTCCCTTTTTCAATGATCTTGTGATCTTTTTTCTCATAAAATAAAGTGATTGATCTAAGTTGCTTTATTCTGTTCCATTATATTTAAAGTAAGAAATTCCTATTTCTGTATTTATTTTGTTAAAAATATTTGTATTAAATCAAATATATTTATAAGAAATTATTTTCTCATTATTCCATAGATTAGGCTCAAGGATCTCTTTTTTTTTTTGCTGCCTCTGTAGCCACATAATGTTAGAATTAGTGCTTATGTGAGGAAATAAGGTCAAATGTTCACTGAAACAGAAATGCACCTTTAGTAATTACAAATAAATTACATGTTAATAGCATTCCTTCTGGCATTTGTGGATTAATGACCAGTTGGATTAAGAGTGTTTCAGCATTCAAATTAAAATAATTTGCTTAGTCAAAGTGTTAGGGTAATGTTTTTAGACCTTCATGTTCCTACAACAGCTCTTTTTAATGAATGTTTATTCTGTTTGGAAACTGTGCAGCCTTCTGAGAAGGGGAATTATATTTTGGGGATTCAAGTTTAAAGAGCAGCGACAGTGCAGGGTGACACGTGAGGGAGCGCGTGGGGAGGCACAAACCTTTCCTGTTAGTGAGGGACGTGCAGGGTTCCTGGTGCTGTGTCACAGCCGAGCCTCTCCACTCTTGTGGTCTTGAGCAAGTGCCAGCCTTTATTCCAAGCCTCAGCTCTGGCTCTCAGAGTGGGCAGAGCCTGGCTGAGCACACCCAGCCTGGGTGGCTGCAGCTGGAGGGGACAGCAGGACCTCAGGGATGCAGTTTGTCCACCAGCTGACCTCGTGTGAAACTGCTCCTTTTGGGCTCTTCTTCCAAAAGGGGCATGGTATTGCTGCAGCTGGACAAGCAGTGTGTGTTCCTTGAAGCACCCCTTGCTTTAGATTGAGTATAGATGGGTCAACATTATTTGCTACTTTATATTCTGTATGGTATTATTAATGTATTAATTTTTTAATTTTTTTTTTTTTACAGTCATCTCTTTGGAAAGATGGTTCTTCATTTCAACTCCTGCTTTGGCTTCCCTGTCATACTCCTGTACCACTGGATGGGTTCAACTGTGTCTTTGAATCTGGAAGATCCCAATGTGTGTAGCCATTGGGAAAGGTAATACTTTCCTTTTGGAAAAATAAGTTATATAAATTCCAGTGTAATAACTTTGCTTTGCTTTACTTGGCGCGCTTCAAATTACTGAAGGCTTTTAGCTGAGTTTAAAAATGGGGGAAAAAATTGCATGGACAGGCAAGTTCATGGATAAGTAAAAGACCATTTAACAGTGGGCTGAAATGCATCTTTGCATTGGGGGTTAGGGTGCAAAAAGCCCTACAGTGGTAGTTGCAATGTTACACAACCATCTGGGTACAAGAAATTAATAAAAAAATCTCTTTCCAGTTTAGGTGAGAAGAAATTTTACATATGCAAAATATAATAAACCATATTGGAATTTGGCCAAATTTGATTATGTTGATTCTCTGCTATTCAGCACTCACAGGATCTGAATTAAGATTTGTTGTTTAATTATTTTGATGAGGTTCAAAAATTTATAACATGCCAAATGAAATTCATCATCAGTGTAGTTGGTCTTTTTGTTCATCCAATTTCATGTGAATTGCAAAATGCCACAGTGGGATGGAGAGACAGAGCCTCAAGCATCTGCTGAGCTGCTTTCCTTGTGTGAAGGTTATGATAGTGAAAACAAGACTTCTGGTCTCATTATAACTGTTGTGCCTGTAATTGATCAGCTGATCCACGAGAAACTCTTAATTTTTTACACTTCACTTGAGGACATCAGTATTTCCTGCACTTAATGTAAGCTGTGTTTTATGCTTAGTCATGTACAGTGCTAAGCCACTGTACATTTATTTGTGATCGTTATGGCTGAATCTTCACCAAGAAAATTGAAACTTGTATTTACTTTTTTATAAAGTCTCTCAATTAAAAATAATGAACCCAACACTTCAGGATTTTCCTTGGGAATTTACCTGAGCTTAATGTGAAATATTTAGCACCTCTGCCTCAGCTGCTGTCTACAGTTCACACCACAATGTGTACATGAAGTAGTCACCATATTAAATACCTATTCGTAGTAGTCAGGCATTTGTCTGCAATGTTACTGGATACTGTCCTATACTGTGTGGGCTTTGTTTGAAGTTTTTGTAGATAAAAGTTTTTTGGGGGGAAGCTACAACATAGTGAAAGCAAAATGGGAAAGCAACCCCAAATACAACTAAATACACTGCATGATATAATTTAGAACAAGCTAATCGAAGTCTGCAGAAGGAAAAATACGCCGAAAAATGCATCTGGCAAGCATGCCCACGGTTGTTGCATGAACTTCTTTTCCCTCATGTGTGTCTCAGAAACAGGGCGGAGCTCCAAATAAACATAGTGAAACATTCACGCTGCTGCGCCAAGCAGGTGACAAAGGGACAGACGTGTGAAAGGGCAAAGCCCCAGACAGAAAATCTTGACTGCCACGGTCACTGGCACTGTTGTATGCTTTAAATAAAATAAAAACCTCAGTCAGTACTAAAATGGTCTTTACAAACAAAGTACGAGAAGGGGTAGAGCGTGCCCTGCCTCAGGGTGAGAGCACAGAGCCTCGGGCAAGCACCAGCATCCCACTGACATTTTGTTGGGCTGGGACAGCTGGGTGGATTAGGGCAGCTTGCCTTCCTGCAGGAAAACGGGGAGTAGGGTGTGTGCATTTAGGGATGAGTGGCTCTGGATGTGCTTCCCGTTGGCGTCCCGTTGACAGCAGGATGAGGAGACTGTGGCTGTCACCCTGCAGTGGGTGCTGAGGGGTCAGAGAAGGTGTGAGTGGAAGTGGGGGAGAGCTGGGTGGGCGATTTAGTGTTTTGGCTGGTCCTGGGAATCAGTCCTGCTGCAGGAGCTTGCCACGCATTCCTGTATTTTCAAGCTCGCTTGTGCAATCCAGGACTGGCTGCCAGGACAAACAGCCTCTTGAAGACTTTTCTAGGATGATTCAGTATTTTCCTCTTTTGCGACAGGGCTCTGCTTCTCTTGCCCTACTGACAGCTTTGGAGGCTCTCAGCATGGATTTGCTTCTAGGACACTGTATAATTGTGGAATTTGGCAAAAAAGAATAGTAGGATTTCGTATAGTATTTCTGGGAGTGTGGTGTGGGTGGTTCTCTGTTAAAAAACATCCAGTAAGGAAAAGAATGTATGGTCTTCAGTATTCATTAATTTCTGATTGCTGAATAGACTGTTTGGTGGTATGCCTGTAATGTAATTTTTCAGAAATTACTACTCAGGTGTATTTCTGGGTTAACATTCACTTAGTATCTAAATGCACTGGATGTCTTCCTATAAAGCCAGGAACAGTTTTTAGAAGAAATTTATCAGAAAGTCCTATTTTTCTATTTTGAGTGATAACAGAAGAAACCTGATTTTCCAGCTCCTTAACTAGTTGCCCAGTTACCCAGTTGCATTGATGAAAGTTTCCACAGAAGAACATGTAATACACACTACTTCCATTTGCTGCCTATTTGAGATACAGGTGTTCTGGTTGTAAAAAAAATTTGCTAATGCTAACATTACTTTTCTTTAAATGTCGAGTAGTGGAATTTCGTCAAATGCGTTACGCAGTAGAAACATGATGACTCTCTGCGTGCTTATTTCTCTTGGCAGGCTTTCTGTCTTATTTTTTTAGACATGAGTATTTTGTTATATTCATCCCATTCTGTAACAGGATTCTGTAAAAGACCTAATTAAGTGAGACTGTGCTAAAAAGGACTTGGTTGATGATCTCCCTTTTTTCTCTCTGTCTCTCCCCAGTTACTCAGTTACAGTGCAAGAGTCATATCCACATCCTTTTGATCAGATTTACTACACCAGTTGTACTGACATCCTAAACTGGTTCAAGTGCACGCGACACAGGTGATGTATAAATCCTAATATTGTCAATTGGCTGATATTGTTGAGATTCTTGATTCAAAACCAAGCGTGATATGTAGGACTTTTTAGCTGTAGTGTTCAGCCTGTCTCACTGCTGTGATCTATATCAACTGGAAAATGCCTGTCCAGGCAATGTCACTTACATTTTATTAGCAGGTTGGGGTGTACCATCCCATGGAGTGCTAACAGAAAACAAACAGCTTGAGAAAAACTAAATTCTCCAGACTCTGCAAGGTTTTCAGAAATATCACGGGACCCATTGCTGCTTGCAGTGTTGTGTTATGAGGGAAGTGTATACTTCGTGAAAGAAAAGTAAAAAGATTTGTTAAAGAAAACTTCCTGTGCAAGCAGAAAGCAAGCAAAGGTTGGATGATTAAAAAACTGGTGGCATCTGTGAAGAGCAGTTTCCTCAGAGGAATATGCCTCTAAGTATGAACCACAAGTTACAAAGTCCCCATTCTTTTCCTGCTTTCTGGCCACCCGTGAACCTAAGGCATGTCAGGGATCCCCTTGGACTCTTGAATTTGGCAACAAAAAAATCAAGACCACTTGGAGCCTTTTTCCCTCTTTCCTTATGACACCTGTATTTTTTTTTTTAAATGTGTGAGAATATATCCTGTCTTGCTTCTGAACCAAGGTGTGTGACAAACACGCGTTCCTTTCTTTAGGATCAGTTACCGTACTGCCTACAGACATGGTGAGAAAACGATGTACAGGCGCAAATCCCAGTGCTGCCCTGGATTCTATGAAAGCAGGGAAATGTGTGTCCGTAAGTTCAGCTTTTTTTTTTTTGGTTCTTTTTGGCTTTGAAATTCCTTACATCCATCACTGTGCTGGTGTGACTCCCCTCTGATGGGTGAGTTGCAGGAGCTCAGTTACTCACCAGCTCTCATTGAACCCAGTTAGGACTGTGCAGATGCAAGTGACAGGATGTTTCAGATGTCCAAGTGGCCAGCCAGCCTTGATGTGGTTCCAGCTAATGACAGTGTGGAAAATGCACAGTGCAAGCATCAGAGTGTTTTCCAACACAGTAAATAAACACAAAGTTTAAAACCACGAGGGAAGTGGAAGTCTTTTCTCCTTGGAACAGACCCCCGTAGATCCTCATGCTGAACCTCTCTTGGAGATACATAGGTCTGTAACAACTGTTTGGAGGTCTCAGCATCTTTTTTGGGTGGCTCACACCCCTGTCTCCTCATCTAACCCAAAACTGGGAAAACTTGTGTCTGGGGAGTATAGTGGCAGCCTTGGCTCCGTTCTTTCTCTCTCTTCTCTGGCCTTGTGCAGGCCTGGGGAGATCTTAAAATGGTATTTGTTAAGAACATGTTTTACATCCTGAAATTTGAAAGAAAAAGCTTTGATTCAAAACTTGTTCTGCACGTGCAAAAGCAAGGTCAAAATATTTTTTTAAAAATTGATATATCTGATACCAGATTGGCAATGATTTTATTAGCCTTTTTGTTTGTAATATGTATATGTCAGACTTACAAGGACCAATTTCTGACTACATTTGGTTATTATACAGCATATATGAATAATGATATTTAATTTTTTTATTAGGTAGAATACTTTTTGAAGTTTGTTACAGTTTGACTCATGGTGTGATGGTGATTCTCTTATGTGACTACAGCTTTTACATAGCTGTAGCACATGTAGTAAATTCATTGTGTTAACATAACAAAATTCAGAAGCCGAAAAATTCAAATACCATTGGACATACTAATTTCTCCTGTTGTTACATAAAAATAGGCCTGATAATGACACTCAGGACCTATCCACTCTGACTTCTGAAGTGATTGTGGAATGCCTCAGACTCTAAGTTATGTGAAAATACATCTCCTTCAGTGTAGCCGAGTTTGCATTTACTTGACCTTGGAAGAAAGAGACCTTCAGTCTTCATGATCTCCAGCTACAGCTTTTCCATTACTGCAGTTTTATTTTCTGTGCAGTGTGGATTATTTTGTTTACCTAGTGGAAGGCTGTAAGATGTCTCTAGAAGGCTAAAATCTTTGTGGTGCTGTTGGTATTTTGTTGTTTGTTTGTTCCTTTATTTGACTTTTCCATAAAAAAAAGCAAATTAGAAAAGTCTACTGCCAGGTGATTTTGGTATGACTCGACATTGCGTGAAGTGAAATTTCATTACTTCTTCTCAAAAGTAATAGGAATCTGTGTTTTATTAGTTGTGCCATTTCATTTTGTCTTCAGGTGGCTTGACAAGAAACTGTATTTTAATTTTAAATCCAACATTATATAGGGGTAGTACTTGGACTGTTTTATAAGAGAGTAGATATCTTGTTAGTAAGTACTAATTAACTTTCACTAAAAAAGAGTGCTTTGTACTGTCCTCATGAGGATATGAATAATGTACAGATTTCTCACTTCTGTCTTCACTATTGCCAGTACCTCTGTAAAACAGTAGGTTAACTGGACCTCTGGTTGTTATTTTTGCTCTTAGAAGTTTTGGTGCATGTAGCAATGTTTAGACCTGATGCACTTTCTGAGACTGTGATCTGAATGCAGTTTATATGCAGATACAAAGGCAGAACAATCATTCTGTGAAGTTCTATAAAGGAGTTTACTCCTGGCTTTAGCAGCTCCACCGCAGGCAGAATGATTGACTAAATTTATTATTTATTCCAAAAAATTTGCTGCCATTTGTCTGTGGCAATCCCTAGGAGATTTGGCATATGGATGCTAGGCTTAGCTGCAGACTATAAATTTTTTCAAAACTTTGGTGGTTTTTTTTGTTGGTTTTTTTTAGCATGTTTCTGGAAAGAAAGATTTCAAAGGTTTTAGGACATTTTCTAGTATCTTTCTTGTAGATGGACACACAGGCAAAGGTTGATTGTTCCTGGCAGCTTGACCATTAACCTCACTTAGTTTCTAACATTGTAATATGTTTCTGAGTACCTCAATGGAGAACTATGTCTGTTGAATTTCCTCAAAACATGAAATAGAAACTCAACCATCTAACTTAAGATATAAATGGATGTCACTCACTTTACTAGCAAATAGCCATCAAACACAGGAAAAAAGGATCATACTAGGGGTGTGTTCTAGCATACAGAATAGAAGTGAAGGATTTATTTAAAAAACATGTTTATAATGTAGTTTAGTAGATAAGTGATTTTTTTCCCCCACGACAAATGCTTGTTTCAATTAATTTGGAGGAAGTTGGAGTTAAACCTTGCAGTCATTTACTTTATGTGCATTATTACAGCCAAAGCGTTTCAGTTTTATGTTAACTGGTGTATGGCTGGCTTTTCAGAGTGAAAAAGCAACAGATCCTAAAATGCATGCATACACTTAGAGCAAAGATAAAAAATACGTTTTTCAAGTTTTCTTTTAACATCAGATAATGAACGCAAGAGTGTGGAAAGGATCTTGAAAAAGCAATAAGTCACAAAAGAAAAGGACAAATAAGGTGTAAAAGCAAATGTGCAAGAGTAAATCCAGAGTGCTTTTCATACAATAATTAGCTTTCCCTTGCAAAAAAAAAGAAGTCATGGCAATTGGTGCCAGGGAGTTTTTCGTGCTTCTTCACACTGATCACTAAAAAAAAAACCCTTCATGTTAAGGTTTTCCCTTGCACCTAGATATAAGTATTTTTTTAATACTGTGCCAAACAATTCTATAGAAAACCAAGAGAAAGTAGTTTTATCTGTTCCTGGTGTCATTCATGTCTTTTCAGCTACTTTTAGGTGCTTTCCATGTTGTTCTCACCTCTTTGTAGCTCTGTGTAGTAAATTTTGGTTCTCTCATCACTGTGTCCACGTGTGCTGTCTCTTATAGATGTAGGATTCAGTTGCCAAGAATCAGTTGGCCCAGAAGGTGTCTGGAGAATAATTTCTTTTGGTTACAGAATAATTTTTTTTTTTATGTATATCCAGAATGTGGATCCGTGTGCTCAGCGTGGCATGAGGGGCAGTGCAAGGAGATGGGTCTGGTTTCTTGCAACTTCTTTATTTTTCTGTTCTGTTCCTGCTGTCTCACAGAGGAGGTGGTGGAGCATTGCCTTATTGTATGTGAGGCTCAGTGCTCAGAAATTTGGGCTGAGCATGTTTGCATTCCCTGGGCTGTTCATACAAGTGCTCACACTGCATGTTTACAGCGACCTCCTGTTGCTGCACGGTTTGCTGGGCAAGATTTTTCACACATTTGGTTTGTGGAGAGCCTCAGCGCCCAAGGCAGCACTAACTAGGAAAGAATCCTCAAAGATACAAGTGATTCACGTCAAGTTGCAAGACTAATGGAAAATTGTGATGTATTTTTTAAACTCAGTCTTTCCCTAACACATAAACAGGCAACAGCTTTCTGTGTCAATACCCAAATCAAGTGTTTAAAAATTATTATTGTCCGTGTTGATTTCTCATGAAGGTCATTTTAATGCACATCTGAAAAATGGCTTGTTAGAAATAGTTGAGAATGAAAACTAAAGGCTGTAAAAATAAGCAGTTAATGGCTGGGATTCCATATAGTCATAAATTTTTATTTTATATATGATTGATCTTTGTGTGCTTTTCCTTTCTTTTTGACACTAAATGTAAAGATGACCAGTGTGCTTCATCATCCTTAATTAGAGGAAAACCCGGAACATTTGCAAGTATTTTACCTAAATACCTAATTACTCTAGAAGGTTTTAAATCCATTCAGAACCACAGTGATTTACAGGTAGCCCCATTAAACTTCTTTTTAACACCCACTTTGTCTTTTTCCCTTTGATAACTGTATTCACTGGTATAGCAGTCAGATTCCTGCTTTAGTTTTTCTTGAAATGTTGATTGCAAGAAAAATCTCATCTTGCGCACATTTTCTAAGTTTTATTGTTCAGAGTAGAAGGAAATTATCACATTGTATGTATTTTGGGATTAATATGATGCCAGAAAATTGTTGCTGGTCAGAGATTCTTCCTCTTGGGTGTATTATATTCTGTCATTGATAATGCTGGATATCAAAGCCATTTCAATTTTTCTTAAATGTTTCTAACAAAAGGTCTATTTCAAAGTAAGACTTAATTTAGAAACATACTTGCAAATCATTAAAAAAAAAAATTCAGGCAGCCCTGTTTAGCACTTAGAATAAAAATTGCAGTGATTCATAAGGTTTATATGTCATGCTTTACTTTAATCACTGTCACTGTTTGTTTATCCTTCAACTGAACTGTGCAATCATTTGGAAAAGTTGATACTAAAATATTGGTGTGTTGCAGATCATATTTTATCCATGCTGTTGCAAAAGAGCAATTCCTTGGCTGCTTGCTGAAGTTCCCCTCTTTTTCTTGGCTTGAGGGTTTGCTTCAGAGTCACAGGATGGTTGAGATTGGAAGGGACCTGTGGAAGTCATCCCATCCAAGTTTCAGGCAGGGCCAACCAGAGTCTCTAGCCCAGGACCATGGTCAGATGGGTTTCCAACCTGGATCATACTTTGACCCTTTTTTCATTAAATTTGGACAATTTCCTCAGAAGTGTTTGAGTAATACTAACACATTTTTAGCTGGAGCCTTCAAACTTAGGAGAAATAGGAGAGACTGAAGTGAAATATATTTTTAAGAGATGCCACCAAACATTAAGACACTGGTATTTATTTTGCTTTAAAGAGGTACTTGAAATGTGAAAGAACTGGGTTAGGACTATTTTAGAATATTTTGAAGAATATTTTTCCCAGTGGTAGGAGTTCTCTAATTGTTTTTTTTAAATCCCTTCTCTGACAGCTCACTGTGCTGATAAATGTGTCCATGGCCGTTGTATTGCTCCCAACACCTGTCAGTGTGAGCCTGGCTGGGGAGGACCCAACTGCTCCAGTGGTGAGTTTTCACCTGCTTCTGCCTGTCTTGTACTCTTTTCCATGGCGTTGTCCTCTCTTTTGGACACATAATCATCAGTTCTGGGCTTGGGCTTCTGCTCTCTGATCAAGGTTTTTTTCTGAGTTATCAGAAAACTCTGTGTAACCTGATTTTTCTTCATTTACTTGCAAACAGTGTTCCCATGGAGCAGCACTAATGAGCTGCTTTTCTTGTTGTTGTTGTTTTTGGTGGGTTTTTTTGTTTTTTTTTTTTTTTTGGTGCTCAAAAACATGCAGATAGCACAGTATCTGGAGTAAAGACATAATTTTATTTTACATGTAAGAAAATCTCACAGTTTTTATTTTACTAATGTGCAAAGTTTGATGATTGCCAGGTCACACGTAAAAGCTCTGAGAAAAGCTTTCCTAACAACTCTGTCCTCTTTTTTCACTCTGCCACTGGCTTAGCCATTTTTCCCTTCACTCTTCAATCCCTGAACTCTCAATGTCTTTCCATTGTACTCTGGTCAAATTTCTCCCACTTTCCTTCTTCTTTCCCTTTGCCATAAGAGCACGTGCAGGAGATGAGGGGAGCAGAATTGTGCAGAGCACAAATTATTATCTTTTCTTCCCTTTGGCTGAAATACGGTTTCTCCAAGTAATTTTCCAATTCATTAATATTCTTTATTTATTCTAGCCTTGTGGCCCTCTTTTTTAAGGTCATTAAAAAGGTATTTTTGAGGCTAACAGAAAACCACATATTTTGTTGCAATCAAGTTCAAGGTGGGTCTCTGCTAGAGACTGTCCAGTTGAAAGGAATGTATTTTAGCCAAAAATAAAAACAACTGCATGTACAAGTTAAATTCTGTAGACCTTATGAATTTTTAACAGACAAATTGCAAAGATATTACACTGCTGGTTTACTTAATACATTATTCCTATAAAATTAGCAAGTCTCATTAATTTTTCTTAAAAAAAAAAAAAGGAAATGATCTTTTCTTCAGTTTTCAAACATGTTGCTATCATAACTCAGTTCATCTGGAACTGATCTGTTGTTCCAGCGGCGTATTTGACGGCATGAGGAAGAATTCAACCATTTTAAAATTAATTGCTACATTTGTTGTGTAGTTTTCATGTATGCTTACATGCGATTCATATATAGCTCCAGAGAAATATCCAAGTTTTGCCTGAGGCATAAAACTGAAAGAGCCATTGTTCTTTCATAACAGAGTGTTGCTGTGAGACTGGTCTTAATCTAATGCACTGAATTGTCAAAATAAATTGTCAAAACATGCTATCTTTCTTTCTGAAAACCTTATGTATTGAGCTCTTCTGTAACTAGTCAAACATGCAGAAGAAATGTGAATTGTTAGACAGCACAGATTGCAAAAACGCTGTTATTTATTGAGATTTTTGAGTCTGAAAGTGTGCTTTAGATGAGACGGGAACCTCTAAATCTGTCTTTGGAAATAACCCTTCCTCTCACAGGCTCTCTGGTGTCCATTTCTCTTACCTGTCTGGTATAATTCACTCTTGAGTACATATGCAGGTCTTTTCCTCTGCTTCTTTCTCAGCTGGTTGCCTTTTGTGTACCTTTGAACAGTGATCTCTGGAGAGGCTGATGATCCTCTAAAGCCTCCTGTGTGACATTAGGGCTCCCTGGAACTGCCAGAATTTGTTTGGGATCCCTGGTGTAGCCATAGGAGAAGGGGGTTAGGCTGAGGAAGGGGATATTTCTGTGCATGTGCTGCAGGAACATTTGTTCTGAGATTTATCCCCTTCTGTGTGGGATGAAGAGGAAAGATGCTGATTTCACTTGATTGCCCTTCTCAGCTTGAGAGCTGACATTTGCTGCTATCTGTCCATGATTTCCTTATCTGAAGAGCTGTATTCAAACTGAATTGAAAAAAAAATGGATAGTGTTGGAAATACAGTAAGTGAGAGGGGCTTGGCTTTCTGAGCGTTCTTGTTGCTTGCCCTCTGTAAAAGATTTTGATATTCTGCCTTTAGTTGTATTTTCTTCATGATCCCCCACTTAGTTTTAGTAACAGGAAGGTACAGATAAGAAAGATACAAAATAAAGATCTGTGCTTTTTTAATAGTATTTTTCTTATATAGCAAGTTATTCATTCAGTAGGAATATATGCATATTGCCCTATGTAATAATGTCCATCAAATAAACATTTTCATGACTTAACTGAATGGTGGAACCATATTTGAAAGACAGGCCAGTGTTTTTGTAAGGCAGAGGTTCTGGGATTTTATGGCTGCTGATGACCAGATAAAATGCCGTGACTGAAAAGGAGATATTGTCCTCAAAGGGTGAAGTATTAGACCAACTTCCAGATGTAGTCATCTGTTCATTTTCATGGACCCACAAGTATTGGAAGGAACTGTTCTACCTAGGGATCAAACATTTTGTAAAACTGCAGAACTAAATATTTTCTTCCAAATTGCTGTCCTATCTCTATTGGAATTGTTTATTCTCCTTACAAAGGAATTTATCTGCAAGTATCTGAGAACAGACTTAGTCCTGTTGCAGCATCTGTCCATCTGCCAACCCCCTATACTGATTTTTATTTGTCATTTCTCAGGAGAGAATAGATTTTTTTGGGTGACTCCCATTTCCTTTTGTAGCAAATATTACCTCCTTATTGCCATGACTTTTTGCCAACTCCTGAATTGTTTAGGTCAGTGGCTGCTCTCAGTTTAGGGAGAGGAGGCCTAAGGTTTGACCAAAGTGCTGAGCATGTCTTTTTTCAGTGCTCAATTCTAACCCAGACCATAACTCTGCTCCCCACCACATCCTCTGCCTTTCTGAAAAAATTACATCCCAGCTGAGTGGAAAACAGGATTGGATCTATTCTTCAGCAAGGAAAACCTGACTGGTGGCCTATGAGTTTTGTTAATTAAATAATGTTTCCTTCGGGAACATTTCCTGCACAAGGTGTAATTTTCCTTCGGGTATTCTCTCTTTATTAAAAGGAAATAGAGTGTATTAGGCAGTGTTTGCTTGCAGTGAAAGTCAGTGTGAGGTGGATCAAGAAGGTGATGATAATGTAGATACATCTGAGAGGAAACACCACTTGGATCAAGAGATCACTCCTTTGCAGAACACTTGTATTCTGGTGGGAGAGATGACAGTCATGCGAAACAATTCATTCTGATACAGATTTATTGACTGAACACAACAGTCAGGGCAAGGGAGTGGACAGAAGATGTGTTGAGTGAGTGAAGCGAGGGAATCAGCACAACCCATCAGCTGTCAGCTCCCCTTTGAAGAAACATTTGTGAATTCCAGAAATATAAATTGGACAGTTCAGTTCAAGTGCAATATTAACAGAAGTGCACAGAGTGCTAAATATATAGGTTAAAAAAATAGATTTTATTGAAGAACAAACTGACACAGCTTTTCTCTCCCGAACTAAATTACTGTTTTATCAGATTTTTAACTGGCATGTGTCAGATTTTAAGAGTACTTTTGAGTACAGGTTGAGAATAGAATCGTATTCTGTAGAAGTTGCTACATGTGCTAATAGTTGTCTTTGTAGATGTAGAGATGATCAAACCCTGTTGTACTTTTGTAATCTATGTTTTCTGCCCATTTTCTGCTCTCACTCTTGCAACACTACTTTATACTTATTTTAAATTTTATTTATATTATTTATATTTATATTATTATCTGCATTATAATAGATATATGAACCTGATTGTCAGTTTTGGGTGAGTGTGCAGTTCAGATCCACAGCCAGGACATCCACTTTGTTTTTCTTCTGCTTAGCAGTCCGCAGATAATTCCTTCCAAATCAATATGACACTTTCTGGATAAGCTGGAGCAGAGGCAAAAATCAATATTACACTGACTAGTCTGAAATGGTTATATAGCCTTGTGATCCCCCCCAGCTGGCATGAGTGGTAAAGCAAAAAAGGACTGACATGTCTTTGGTTTATGACCAAAGTATAGTTAGGATTGTTCGTGAAAATGGGACTAGGATTCCTCCATTTTTATTGTGCTGAAGTAATCTTGAGTTTTGTTTGAATCACTGGGTTTTAATTTGTAATTTGATTCTGTTGGTGCTTAGCAGAGCTTTACTGAGACTACAGTCTGAAGTCATGGGAGTAGGAAAAGTGGCATAAAGATATAATTTGTCTTCAGGGTTCTGTAAAACATGAGAAGAAAATTGGATTTTTCCTTAATACATTAAGCTGCAGGTTTAAGGCTGGCACCTCAGAGAAACCTTTACCTTTAAATGGGCTTATTAAAGTAACTTTTAAACCACAGTAGCTCTGCTACTATCAGATTTCCTTCTCAGCCGTGGGTGTTTTGTAAAGTTCGCAAATTCCGTGAAAATCTCGCTGTTTTCTTCGTGGGATTTGGCAGATGCAGGCCATGGCAGAAACTGGATTCCTTGGCATTAATGTGTGTGAGACACTCACGTGAGCCACAGGCAGTGCCAGTTTCCCAGTGCAGCCCTTGATTTCCTTTAACCCTGCAGAGGTGGATGTGTGGCTTTTCCACTGCACCCCAAGTGACACAGCCCCCGTGGTACCTGCCTGGAACCACCTTGCACACTTTGATGGCACAGGGTCCTCCTAAACTGAGATTTTTTTTTTGGCCAAGGCATTGCTTTCCTTTTTTTCTTTTTTTTTTTTTTCTTCTTTTGACTAATGCAGCTTGCAGGGAGTTAGCTCATCCCTGAGTTTTCCAGGCCATCCAGCAGGCTGCAGAAATAAGTTCTGGTTTTAACCACATCCTTGCATTAGGAGGGCTTGGTTCCCAGAACTGGGGAGCTGGTAAACACACAGGCAAAACTGCAGAGTATCCTGGCAGAGAGCTATTTTACTTTTATGGAAAATGTAGAGAAATAGCTTATTCAAGTAGTGCTGAACTTCCCCCAGCCCACCTCCTTAACAAAAGTGCCAGCAGGTCATAAACAATTTTAAATTTAACCTGCTTGTATTTAATGTGTCTTCCCTATGTTCACTACCCATAATTCTTCTGTAATTATTGCTGCTGTAACTTCTCTGACTGACTTCTCCTCAGTTTTTCCAGCTGAGCACTTCATTTTCTCCTCTGACGAGACTGAATATCTTTGAGTTGAGAAACTAACCCACCAGTAAGTCAGATGAAGTGCAAATAGGAAAAACAGATATTAATGGACGTTGCCATCACCTTCATTTTTCAACAGTCACTGCAGTGTCACTGTGGTAGGTGGCACCAAAATTTTCAGGGCTACATAGGACCTTTGCTTGTCTAGAGGTTCATTAAAACTATGCATTTGAAATAATAATATTCTTACGTTTAGTATATTTTTGGTGCTATGAACCATTTTGGTTTGGAAGTCCTAGGGAAATCAATAGATTTTATGGACATGCTTCAGAATTTTGCTTAATTACCGTATCAGTCTTTAGAAACAAAAAAAATTGCTTTCCACAAAAGAGAGTTATTAAATTCGTTTATGTTGAGATTTACTTAAAGAAAGACATTCCAGTAAATGGTGATAGTTCTATTGCTTTGTAAATAATTTCTCGATCAGAGAAACTTTTCATTTCTGATTTTCACCATTGTGAAAACCCAGTAATTTGTTCTTTTTTTTTTGACTAAGGTCTGTGGTTTTGTTTTGTTTTGTTTTTTTCCTAGTAACAGTGCATAAGTATTTCAGGGCTGATTTCATTTCAATCTGCCTTATATATTGGCGGGCTTATATATTTTCAGTGGGTCACTTAGTAGGTTTTCAAGGATGTGAAGGATACCATTTGTGGCTAATTAAAAACAACTAAGAT
>VXBQ01011844.1:6759-29594 GCA_013400175.1 Phainopepla nitens | reverse complement strand
CTTACACCATGAAAACGCCAATAAAATCATAGCTGTCAGAAAGCTGAGGTTATTCACAGATAATTTCTAAGCCTGCAGCTCCAACTGCCAGATCAATGATGCTAGCTCCTCTGCCTAGTGACAGAGGCATTTTTTTAAAGTGGAGCATTTACTTTTGGTCATACACAAAGTCAGTACAACATTTCTATCTGTTTATCCAAAATTTTGTCATTTCTTCAGCTACACTTTGCTTGACCTAGCTGACATCAGATCAGAGAGGTTTACCTCAAAGACATGACAGATTCTGTGGGCAAACTTGGATAACTTGGGAGCAAGCACTGTATGTTTGCTGCTATTCCCTGAGAAAGCAAGGGAGTCTGCATATGTTAGACTCCAGTGTTTTTGTCTTCCTGTGTTAACCACCAGTGCACCACTATGTTCAGGATAGAGACTCCCGACAGACTTAAGGAAACTGTGTACTGGCATGAGATGGAAATAACTCTCTGAATACATTTGGAATAGCCTAAATAAAGCACTAGCAACCACACTAATTTGCCACTTTGTCAACTGTGGTTTCATCTCATCTTCAGTCAAAAGGCATTAAATGGTTCAACTGTAAGATTTGTTCAGTCTTTTACCAGCCTCACAGTTGTTGGTTCGTTGGGGTTTTTTTCTCTTATGCAGGTTTTAGCTCAAACACAGAATTTCAATGAAGAGCTCTATTTAAGCATTTGTTTCACTCAATAGACTAAAGTTTAAATTCCCAACAATTAAAGTTATTCAGATTTAAATGGGAAGATTTCCTGATTGTTTTGTAACTGCACAATTTATAAGTCATAATGACATTCCTTCACTTTGTCCAGAAAAAACAAAGGCTGATTTATTTCCTAATAACAAAGGCAAATGGTGAGGCTGTATGAAACTGCTTCCTTATTTTCAATGGGTCAGTGCCAGGCTGTTAGGTATCTTTGAACCCCTCCTCCTATCTATAGCTTTATCCTGAAGCAAAGTCCTCCAAACATTACCAATCTGTGGAGCACACCAGTATTGAGTTATACTGGGCGCCCAGATACAGTCTGTCTGTACCTGCACAGCCTGTTGCAAGAGACCTGCTTGATATTCATTGTCAGCATTGATTGCACTGGGCTTACTGAAACACGGCAGAACGCATTCATCTGGCTAATGTATATACCTTCATTGATGCTGCATTGTGATGTAAACAATGTTCTGTTCCTTCCTTATAGTAACCTAATTGACAGCCAGGCATTTTGAGTGCTCCAAAGGGCCATTGTTGTGGTGAATACCGTAACAATGGGATTTCATATAGGTTGGGGCTTAAGAAAAGTACAATGTCCTTTTTCTGATATAAAACCAAGAATTGTGTACTGGTTGAGAGTGGGAATAATGGGTTCATCATGGAATTAAGGCTTTAGCTTTGTTGGGAATCAGCCACTTATTTTTATAGATACACTTGTTTAAAATCTTCTTTTTGAATTAAATGCATATATTGTCTCTGTAGCTGTATTTTTCAAAACCCATATCTCTTACTCCCATGACTGATAGACCCACATGTTGCAAAGCTTTAAACTACACGTATTGCTCTGTGTTTTCAGCTAATGGTGAATACCCTGAATTAATGCTAAAATCCGCAGGGACCAGAAGCAAAGCCAACAAAAATCATAACCTTCATCTGAAGAACAATTTTATGATGATATTGGTAACAGCTCGGTGCTGAAATGAGAGCCCCAGAAGTGAGAGTTTAGGCACAGGGGTTATTTCAACTCCTTTATTATCAGTGCTTTCTATTCTTTGCCTCCCCCTGGAGACAGAAAATCTTCCTCTTCTGTCTTGCATATTGAGATACTGCCAGTCACAGTCTCTGTGTGAAGATCTGGCCCTCAACCTCTTGGGTTGTGAGAAATTTTTGAAAAAGAAAGTTTTAAAAAGCCTGATGTTTGGAAGGATCTCAGCTAAATAAAATTATCTTCGCTGGTTACATCCTTCTGATAATGAGGGCATTGCAGTGCTTTCTGGTTATTAAACTTGAAGATATTTCCCTGATGACCACAAATTTCATGGGGACAGAGGAATCAAGAAGAGGTGGCTGGGAAAACATTTTCAAAATCTGGGAAGTCCACAAATCAAAGTGGACAAGGGGCTGTCATTTGTGCTGTTTCAAAGAGGTTGCTCCCACACATCAGCTGGTACTGAGCAGATATTCAGCCCACCTGATTCCTCGAGCTGAATTCTTGAAAGAGCATTTTGAAAGCCTCCCTTCCTCATGAGGATGTTTAGATTCCATAATTGAGAGGATTTTCTTGAATATCCCAGGAGTTTTGCCCCTATAGAAGCCACACTTAAAGAGTACTGAAGATTCAAAGCCTCATCTGAAATCAGTCATTTTTGACTCTGTCTCGAGTAAGATAACTTTTTCACTTCTGATCAGTTAAAATTATTTAGGCTGAGATTCTCAAAACTGCTGAAGTGGCTTAGCCATGCTTTTCCTTCTGAAGATGAATGTGTGCTGTATTTTCAGACAGAAATTCAACAACACAGGAAGATCCAGTCTCTAGCATGAAGTGGGATGACAGTATAATCCTATACACATGGCAGCAGCAAAAGCCCACAATTCCTGTTTCGCTGGGTTCCAACAGATGTAGAATATACGTGAAGTTTGTACCTTCAAGCACATGGAAGTAAATCAAACCCAGGTATTGAGATCTCTCTCTCTGTCTCCTGTGTATGTGTTCAGGCATGTGTTTGAATGTCCTTTTCCAGAACACAACAAATTTAAAATCAAGTTTTTACCACACATATATTCATATGGTCAAAATTAATCTTCACATTGATTATTTTAATAGGTTGAATATGTTTTAAAATGTGGGGAAGAGTGGGATTTGCAATATTTTCCTGCTCCCCTCTTTGGCATACTAGTGAGTCCACATATGCAAACACCTTCCTCTCATGCTCTCTTTCCTGGGATTCCTGAAACACGCTCAAACAGCTTTGCGGAAATGTTTAGCCATCTCAGTTGCAGCTGGACTGTTGTGATTACGGCAGCTGTTAGGTAAAGGATGGAGAAGCTTTTCTTGGCATCATTGCCAAGTGCATTAGGAGAAGATATCTGCAGATGTTGAAACTTGATTTGGGTGGTAATTTCCTATTAGTACTATTACTAATATATGGGCAGGCCCACATTGCCTGAATGGTCTCAGACCCAGTAGGGTTGAAAACACACTAAATATTCACATGTTATTTATTTTGAGTACCTCTGGAAAAGAAGCAAAACCAACCCATTTTTCATCAGAAGAAAAAGAAACAAAATCTCTAGCGAAAAGAAATAATCCAGGGTGGGGGACCCAATCCAATAAAACAGAAAATCATAAATAAACCCAGGCCATAGTATATCAGTCTCCTAAATCTAACTGTATATAAGTACAGCAGGGATTTAAAGACAGGAACTGACATCCTACAGCCCTGCTGTGTAACTGTTTAAAGAGCCTCTAAGAGTTGTGAAATGAGAGGAGAGAATAGCTCTGAAGCAGTCTGATGTTTTGCCAGCCTCTGATTTTGGAAGCTGGTAACGTTTTATCTGCTTTACTTGCAGAAAGTTTCTCCCCAGAGGTTAGCAAAGTCGGTAACAGGAGAGCATTGCAGGAGATTGCTCTGTAGTGATGGAAAAATATTAGTGTTGATGAGTCTGAACTGCAAATGATAGCTAGGCCACATGTATAGGTGGCACTAGATTAAGAAAGCTTAATTTGCAGCTTATGTCCAAACACAAGAGCACACATATAGTGGAAGTTAAGTTTTCGAGCAAAAGGCATAGTTTAAAGGGGTAAAAGGAAGGAGTAGATCCAGTCATGCTTTAGTCATTAGCTTTTAACTTGAAAGTCAACTTTAGAGAAAAATGGTCTGAAGAAGAAACTATCTCAGCAGGAAAATGGAGCATGACATTTATAAAAAAGCCTCTGAGAGAGCAGAAACTCTCCATCAGACATACCACAGGTTTCCACATTTCTCTCGAGCAAACTGCAACATGAGGAGCACGCGTTTTACAGTTCTAAGCATATTTAATACAATGTTTTTACAACAGCTGTTGCTTTCACAGAACTTTAACCCCACTGTGTAAATGCATCACAGGGAAAATACTCTGTTGTCTTGGAGACAGCCTTTGCTCGCAAGTCCTTTTCCAGCGAGCTGGTGTCAGCTTTCAGCTCCGGCTGCATTCCAGGCAGGCAGGCACATCCCGGCCTCTCTCTCTCCTCTGTCTTCATTATTGGCCTCGCTGAAGGACGGAGGGCTCAGGAATCCAGGACAATTATCGGAGCTTCGTACCCACGGTTTCCATCAGCACACCTGATGAGAAAACGGAAAAACAAAAAGCCCTAAATAGGGAAGGGGGGCAGTGGCAGGGGTGAGGAATTTGTAAAAGATTTTCTGACTTCAATTTTTTTTTCTTTTGATTATGTTTCTTTTATTGCTTATCAGACCTAGTACAGAGCCAAGTGTCTTTTTCCTGCTAAATTTAAGCCAATTTATTGTCTTAGTTGAAAAGTGTTATGTTACAGCTGACACTTGGAAGACCACTGGAGATATCATGTGACAAATGCCTCCCGTTAAAGGACTGGGGAAACCTCTCTTGTCTTTGAGAAAGGTGATACCAGCTAGTGACTTGACCCCTCCAACCCTCTAACATATGTGCCCACTGCTACAGGTAGTACACAGCAAACTCTGCCCTCATTACTTGTTTGCAGACACAGCCCAAAAATACGTTCTAAAGCTCTGTCTTCAAAGATGGACATACAGAAAAGAAATAATTGGAAAGTTTTCTTAACCCCAGAATACATGTTTTCATCTCAGTTTTTAGACACAGAATGTGCTTGAGGTGGCTGTGCTCTATGCATGAATAAAAATAGTAAAAAATTATGCTACAAACTTCACATATCACCAACAAATATCAAAGAGATTTTTCATAATGGTGTAGCTGGAACTAATCCGGGGGAGCACTGAATACCCTTAAGTGCAGTGAATGTTGAAAGGACTTAGGTCTCTCAAAAGAACACCAAACACCTTAAAGAACTAAGGCCCAAAAATCTATTAATCTCTCTGTAAAAAGCAAGGTGCAGCCATACCTTTGGCTACCTTGCAGTTAACACTGCTTTCCTTCATGAATAAGCACTGCTTAACTTCCACTGTATGTGTGCTCTTGATTTTGGACATAAGCTGCTGCAAATGGTAGGTGGTGTAAAGGTAATGCAAAATCTGTTTGTCCCTGGACATCCTTATTAATGCCCAAATCCAGAATGCACTCCTATGTAGGGCAACATTTAATTGCAGTCTTTAATAGAAACAGCATTTCAGATTCCTTGCTTTAAATGACAATTCCAAGGCATATGTTTAACATTAGGAGGTTTCTTTCCTGAACCAGAGCCCAGAAGATTAGCTGAATGTTTTTTTTAAAGGTTTAAAAGTAAAAATTCCTTGTGTCAGAACAGTTGCGTGAGCAAAGATCTGAGGAAGCCTTTTGTAACTTTAACAATGCTTGACTAGAGTAAAAGCAGTAAGGTCCAACATATTGTCCTCTCTGAAACAGAACAGCCCTCAACAGAAGTAAGACTTTTGGCTTCTAAACAAAACTGGGATTTGCAATCCGGGACTGGACCTGCAAATAAGCTAATTCAGACAAAGAAATGTTCTAGAGCTATGTAGCATTAAAACAAAGAAGAGGTCATAGAAGACCTGTGTATCCTACAGCATTGCAGGAAGCTCTTCCCCGAATTAGGCTGGTTTTTAAGTTTGGATTTTGTCTTGAGCATGGCACATCACATTGATTCATACCTGCTGATGCTCACAAAGTATTGGTTATGAAATGGGGGAAGCAGAAAGATGCCTTCAGCACAGGTCTGGCTTAACCAGCACAGACTGAAGCAATGTCTTCCACTCATGGACAAAGGGCCCAAGAGGCACTTCAGTCAGCTCTGCCCAGCCAAGAAATGGCTGCTCTTACAGTGCTCCTTTTGCAATATTTGCTTGCCCAAGACTAATGACGAAGAGCCCTTCATGTGCAGAGCTACATGAGCCAGCAGTGCCTAAGTCCACTCTGCTGGCAACCGGGGGTTGCCACAGTGCTGCTGTGAGACTGAGCAAAGCCAGCAAACTGTCACATCCAATCCTGCCGGCAAGGGATTTCCCCACCTGGGTTGGGCAGCCAGACCAGCAAGTACAACTGCAAGTGCTGTAGTGCATGGCTTCACCATCCCCAGAGGATTACCTGAACTAGACTTTCAACTCATCTCTTTGCTCCTGCCCAAAAAAGAGTTTGAGAACCCTTGGTGTGGTCCCTTATTCCTGTCCATCTCTGGTGATTTTGTCCCAGAGGCACACCAGCAAATAAAGGAAAATAATATTCTAGATTTGCATCTTCCTTAATTTTCTCTTGCTTCTGCTTATTCTGCTGACAAGAGCACTGATCATGATGATTTTCCTGATGAATCCAGAGTCACAGTCTGAGCCTCAAAAACTAAGGGTGAGCAGAGGGTGTTTGCTAAGAAGTGTAGCAGATCTTTAGCATAGAAATAAACCTAGGAAAATGGAGACAAAGATGCAAGGCAAATGTACCCAGACTGAAGTGAGGAAGATAAGGCCTCTTGGAAGGTGTGTGCACATCTGTCCACACAAAATCTAAAATAACATGCCACATTCTACAAGTGTCACACGCCCGCTCTGAACAGAGGGGTTCATTAGTAAACTGAACTGGCAAGTGCTGTCAGGCTAAAGCATACTGAGAGCCAGTCTGATCTGCGTCACAGGAGAATTAGCACATACTTGACATTTGTGTGTATAGCTTTCCTGTAAGGCAGAAGATATTTCTGACTTCATGTCACACGCATATTTAAACTGTGCCACCTCTGACTTGGAAAGTACAAAACCTTTCTGAGTTTGTGCTGTCAGCTGCATTTTTTGTTGTTGTTGTTGTTTCTGGGTGGGTTTTTCTTTATTTGTTTTCTGGGGGTTTTTTTGGTTTTTATGGTGGGGGGGGTTGTGGTTCTTTTTGGTTTTGGTTTTGGTTTTGGTTTTGGTTTTGGTTTTGGTTTGTTTGTTTGTTTGTTTGTGGACATTCAAAAGTGCACCTAAAAGTTATACACAAAATAGGTAGAAGTTTGCAAAGGCAGCTGCAAAAATTAATGTGACACTTCAGTTGCTTCCAGTGAGTACTAAGCCAAGGTGAGCAATTAGAAATATATAGTACCTAATCACATCCATTTTGTTTTTGTAAAAGGGTGATCCTTATCTGGGTTCAAATGAAAACATGCACGTGAAAGGTTTGTATCCAATCACAGACTATACAATCTGACATAGTTCTAGTCGATGTGAAGCAACCCAGCTGGAACATTGAGGCACTGAATGTTCCCAAATATGCAGGGAGACAGGATTATTAATAAATGCATTAGCAATAAGCTTGGCTCAGTTCAAGGTATTATATTTCAAAATAGACTTAGGGGTTTTTTTGTGGTTTAAAACTGACTGAAGTGAGATGGTTGTGATTTATGCAATGCTAACTCTGACATATAATATTTTTTATAGATTGCACTCCTGCCTTTGTATGTAGTTAGAAGCAAAGATGTCCTCTTATTTTCAAGAAAGAAATACTTCAATGTCAGAGTTATATTCTTGGAATTTCATCTTGGCATTTCAAGACGTTTAACTGGTATTTTATTTATCTGCGTTTGTGACCTCTGATATCTACAGCTTCTTATCCTCCATGCCTGCTGGCTTTGTAATTTTTTGGTGCAGATGCAGACTCCTAAAAATCTACAATAAAATGTTCTAGACTGTTTAATTCTCTTGGAAACAGAACATCTAACTCCATACTATCAGTCAACATTTTTTCTTTAGTTGTTTCTTTCTGGACTCCAGAATGAAAAATGGGTGTGTATACAATATTGAGGTTTTTTCCATCCCTTAGCAAAATATCAAAATCAGTAAGACAAAAAATTTTGAACCCTAGTGTATACTGAAGCAATGCTATGCTATTTCTGTGGTCATATTTTTCAATGAGATAGGACAAAAATCCTGATCTTTGAAATGAAAGGTTGCATCAAAACTTTCCCGGCCGACTGGCTAGGTTTGAGCAACAAAAGAAAAACTGCAGCAGGCTGTACATCCCATTGCAAATCTTAAAGTGCCTCACTGCATCTCACACCCTGTCCAGGCTCCAGCTCAGGAGTGTGTCTTCAAGTGCCTTCACCCTTGCTGGTTCTGCAGCAATCTATGTCAGACAGAGCAGCCTGCCCTGGGGCAAATTGTCCCCTGAGAGCTGGAGCCACAGAGGGAGGTGTTCAGTAGCCTTCTTTCCTGATGCCTCTCCTGACAGGCCAGTTAACTACATTTCTGGTTTGTGCGTAGGACTCTCCCCGTTTGACAGTGTGACAGAGCTGCATGTTCGTAGGTATTGACAACAGATTTTTTTCAGTGGCCTTTTCTGGTGAGGCACCTTTCAGGTTAAAAAAAAAAAAAGAAACTTTCGAATTTTCTGGCATGAGACCCATTACCATTAGATAAGATATAGTGTTACAAGATAAATTCTAGTAAAAAGCTTTCTCTTCTGAAATCTGTGAAATACTGAAAAAGAAATATATTCATTTTCTGTGGAAGAATCACCTGCAGAAGTGATGAGTCATCCGATCAAGTTTGAGCACCATTTCTTTGGTTTTGGCACTCAGTATTTCAGAGGTCTTTTCTAACTTAAATGAGTCGGTAACCCTGTGATTTATTGGACCACTTGCTGAAATTCTTGTGCCCTATCATCTGCTAATGGTCACAAATCCACCATCATCTGTCACATATTTGGGAAATAGGTGGAACTTAGAATGAAGTCATTCACACCTGCAGGTTTTTGAAGATATTCTTACTGATGTTGGTCAGTCTAAGGAGTACAAATGTAACAGGAAGAAAGGGATTCCTGTTTATGTGGGTGTTTAAAAAAGATTTTTTGCTTGACTTAAGCAAAATTAAAAACTAGATCAGTAGAATCAGAAACAAAATTCTTTTCATGAAAGGACGCATTTTCTTATGAGTTTTCATACTTTTTAGTAACATAAAACTTTAAAATACCATGTTTTGTCTTTTGTAATAATTCAAAGACCATCAGGTGAAATATTTGACACACAAACAGTGTCTCAGGGGAATTTAATGCAGGTGGAACAGTTTCAAGAAATAGGAACATATTTTTTTTTCAGCAGCAAGACCATTAGATACAGCATACTCCCCTTTTCTAAATTAATTACCCACCAAGGGCCCAGTCAGTAACACAGACACAAGCTGAGCACTTGTTAGAGCCTGTGGGACCCTTGCCAGAGCTGGGATTGCAAGGCTGATCCCTCAGGGAAGTATTGTAACAACGGTGCAGTGCTGAAAGACTTTTGAAGGAAGAAGGGAAAAAAAAAAACCAACCATGGGAAACCCTCCAGGTACTTCTTGTAATTAGATACAAATTCAGTATCATTTTAAAAAGCAAAGAAATAATTACCTTCATTGTTTCATTTGGAATGCTGAAAAAAGCTCAAAACATCCTGGTTTCCAGCAAGCTCTCTGAGTGTGCTGAGGAATGTGCTATACCTACTTAGCTAGTCTGGCTGGAACTACAACTAAACGATGCCTGCTTTCTGTCTTCTGCTGGTCACAGAGGTAGAAAGAGGCATATCCAATGGACAGGTCAGTCACACACAGACTAGCCATAGGTTCCCAGCCATGCCTGTTATTCTGCCCACGTCTCCACCTCACCCTTTCCTGCATTTCCAAAACACCATATGGTTTTCAGTCTTTGGATGAGTTTGAGGTCTAGCACAGGTAGTGGTAACTGCAGTGAAATGACTGCCCTCAACATCTGTTCCACAAATAACAAGTGTGTCTGATTCCCTTCTTGAATCACCTGATACTCTCTGACCTGGATTTCCTTACAGATACAAAGTTGTTTTGAGAAACAATTTGCATCAGACTACATGAAATTCATGTTAAATAGCATTTCTTTTTATTTAACATATGCATTACATACCAAACATATGCTGATGAATGACTTCTGGGTTTGTCAGTATCTGTCACTAGAATTACATTATCATGGAACCAAAGCAGTGAGGAGATCATCATTCAGTCTCCTGAAATGATGTGCAGCTGATCAGCTCTCATTATTCTCATTGGTTCTCATTTGCAGCAGCATGAGCTACTGGCCCACAGGAGCTTCTGCTCTAGTTCCACTAGGTAATATTAGTTTTTTGGTTTATTTAAGAGAGTGGCTTTAAGGAAGTTTCTCAATCACTTCAGCAGTTTCAGATCACTGACTGGTCTCAGGGCACAAAAAATACATTCCCTTATGGTTTAACTAAACCAAAAAACATCACTTAGCAGCATATTGACTGTATTCCTATTGCTAATGGACATTTAGCACACGAGATTAGAGCTATTCTGAAACAAAACTCCTGAAACACATCTGTTGTGAAACTCATCTCTACAGTACTGCTCATATTGTGCTCTAGAAGTTGCTTACTTACTAGGTACACAGAAGTCAGGTCCACTGATGTACATTAGGTTGTTACATGTGAATGTGAGATTTTCTACACTTCTGCCCATCACTGTGCCAGAGTTCATACTGTATCTACACAGGATGATTGTACATTATTCTAGTTATGACTAGGTTTAAAGATGTTACATTTTTTTTTTCCCTAGGAAGATTCTTTATTTGTTTCCTTTGTTTAAATGACCTTGCAACATGACAGGTGTGCTCAGCTCCTACCATCTCAGAGTTTGCTCTGTGTGGCTTCACCTATACTCTTTTGGGTCTGAATTCACGTATAGACTGCATTCACTAACAGCTTAAAGATAACAACTGGACAATAAAAGCAAGTGAATCTGCCAATGGATTAATAAAAAATACAAAAACACTATATGGAAAATTCCACCATCACTTCAGGCAGTCACTTCTCTATTATCAAACTCAAAGTATCTCAAACTGCTGACAAACTTTTCTGATGTATTTGCTTAGACAAAATGTGCCCAGCAGCCAATTACCTCCTTTTCCCTCTTGGCAACCAAAACATTATCCCTTTAGCAACGGTTTTGTTAGGATATAGCCGTATCTTCCCTAGTAGCAGAAGATACATATATCTCCTTCTCAAAAGCACAGCAATGAGAGCACCCTTGTCTGTCATCAATGGCTTGAAAGTGTCAAATGTTCTCCTAAGCTAGCACTTGCTTTTTGCTAAGCCATGCAGTTGTGTTAGAGAGTGTTCTGTGTAATCCATGACTTAACGACACGGAGTCTTGACTTTTAAATTAGAACCTTATTATTACAGTCCTATTGTTAGTCACACGTGGCAGTATTAGAGAGATACCGTTGTATTCTGACTTTGTTAGGAGATCTAAACCCTGCCTTTGATGCCTTATGGTGATAAAAACTGTACAAAAGCTTGAAATGCAAATACATTTATGTGTATATTGTTCGGAGGATTTACAGATTTTGTTAAATCCTGGAGAATAAGACAGATTTTCTTATGCTCTGCAGTCATTATTGCCTCAGTTTAAGATGCACTTAGTTTAAGAGGCTTCAGAAGAAGATGCACTAAGGTAAAAAAAAGGTGCTATTTTTACTCAGCAGTTTATGTTAAAGGTTAAATTTCGACAGCCTAGTCTTGTGGAGATTGATAGTTTCATCAGATTGTTACAAATACTTTAGCACAAAACCTCACTTCCATTACAAACAAAATAAGCAACTCTGAATCTTCATCACCAAAACAAATAAGTAAACAAAACTTTACAAAAGCCAAAATTTTACATCTGGGAAGTGATCTGGAATGACATGGTAAACACAGAGTGGTTAAGCCTGTAATTTCATGTATTTTCTTACTTTATACTAAATGTTGTTTGAAATATAGCAGTATGTAGGCTTGATTTACACCTGGAGTTAGGAATGTGCTCACATGCTACTGTTCTTTATGTATGGCATTTGGCCCTGGCAAAAAGCATCTGTTTCACATGGCAGAAAATTGGAATCAAATTGACTTGGTTTAAATTAGTTCATTATGTGCTAAGTAGTGGTTTGGAGCTGTGGGTGTCTTGAAATGTTTTTCTTGCCTATAGAAAACTAGGAAATTTCCTAAAGTAAGGGTGGAAAATATTAAGTAGTGCCAACAGCACTTGAAAAGAATGGCTGGAGGTGTCAGGTCTTCACTACATGAATCATGTCAGATTATTAGCTCCCTTTCCCAAGGTGCACCTGTAATGGAGGGGTTTTGATGAGAAATAGATTTTAAAAATATCAGAATGATAAATGAGAACATGAGTTGTGCTTCATGTAGCCACAAGATTCAACAAACACTGTTAGGTCCACAGCAAATTGTAACTGAATCCTGCTGACTTCTTGGGAGCTATGAAGAAATTCAAGTAAAAAGGACATTCCTGAAGGGCATACTATTGTAATCAGCATTCCAGTAGTTCTGCTAAAAGTGTTTTGCTGTTATATGGGATACATGGTTTTTAACGAGAATCTGCTTTTACAAAAAGTGCTCTTCAGTGGTTTGAATGGGAGCTCAGGGGTTTTCTGATAGTCTGCTTGCATGCCATACCATCTAGAAGGCATGGAGAAGTGGTGACTGTGGGTCTTCCAAGTATCCAGGAAATCTGTGAGTGATCTCACAGCATGAACACCAAGTCTCTGATCTCTGACCACTAACAGGTCATACATCAGGACATTGCCAGACACTGAAAACTCACCCTAAGCAAGTCAGCCAGCTGGCCAGCTATCTGAGTGATGTGCTGAAAAACACGTGTTGTCTCACAGCTGAAGGAAAATAAAACCAAATCCAAATTTAAAGATTGAGGCATCTATTTTTCTTTTCTAATTCTCACCTTCAAACATTTCAGTCTGAGGCCAATAAATACTATCCACAGAAAAACATAACTATCAAGCAGCAACCCTCTGTCCAGGCCACTGTTCCTCCTCAGAGGAGACTGCAAAGCAATTACTTACCAGCTTTCAGGCTACCAGGATGCAGAACAAAAGCTGGTACGATATCTCCTCTCTCTCAAAGCTGTTACTTCATCATACACAAGCACTTGACATAAGCCACTATTTATGTATGTCCTCAGACACACCAACCATGACTCTCGTCAGCTCTCTGCTTCCTCTCTGAACACCCTCTCTGCTAATTCTCTGCAGCCAAAGCCCCCAAGTCTCCGGATACAACTTTGGTCCCTCCTCTAATTTAGTTCAGTAAATCCTCCACCGACCCCAAAAAAATATTCTAGAAATATATTTGGCATCAACAGGAAGGAACCTAATGGCAGAGGACATTGTTTTGACACCTAATAAAAACTTGTAGTGCTGCAGGCAGAGCGTGTCTCTGAAGCATGAGAGGGGTGTAATGTATTCAGAAAGCACTCATGAGGGAAAGCAAAATACTTAAGTTGGCAGAGCAGTAGTTTTAGCAGAAAGGTTTAGGAGGACTGTGACTCTGGCACAGAAAGGAGAGAGTAAGGTATGATATGACACATCTACAAAATCATAAAGGTAGTGAATAACTTGGATATGAGGATCCTGTCCAGTCAATCTTACATTGCAAGAGCTAGAGGACACTCCATGACATTCATGGACCACCTTAAGTCAGATGGAAAGGTATTCATTTACAGAGCACTCAGTGAACTTCTGGAAATTGTTGCTAGAGGAGGGTGAGAGGGCAGGTAGTACCAGCAAGGCCTCAGACAAGAATAGGAGAAATTTGTGTGCAGTGTTTGTAATCTATATGTGAACACTAAGAAGATAAGGCAGGAATATAGCCTGTCTCATCCCTTGGTGATACTGGGAAAGAAGAAGAGAAATGGCTCCAAAGTGTCCAGGCTGACAAACTCTCCTTCAAAATAGCACATTCCCTTATGGATAAATATCTTGAAAATTGTCCTGAAGCTGTAGACAGGTCACCAGCATTTAGCAGAGTCCTTGAAATGTTTCCTCTGTAACACAGGCTGCAGAAATCAATACTAGAGGCTAAAGCTTTCTAGGGCTTAGGTGGAAAATAGTCCTTTTTCCTGGAATTATTTTGCTGTTCAAAATTGTGACAAATACTCTTGTTATGCAGTGCCTCTGAAGGAGAACTGTTGTTCTGTTCCTATGGTGACATGGCTTTGGTCATATCCCAAAGATACCATTTGTGTTAATACAGTGTCATCATTGTCATTGTACCTCTACATATTTCCTGATAGTAAAACACATGGAAATCGGCTAATATTTTTTTAAATCTTGGATAATAAATATTTAACTTCTTTTCTGGTTTTAGAAAGAGCCAATGCAACCTTCCAGCCTCTTACTGCAATAAAGGAAAAAAAAAAACTTGCTAATGTTTCCCGTCCCCAGATGCCTGACAATCTTCAATCCTTATTTATCATGGACAGAGAATTCAGAAAAGAATATATAAATAAGATAATAATTCTGCATTTTCTAAGATGTGTGCATTTTTTGACAAACATTAATTTGAAATTTGGGTGGTATCATCAGTGAGACTGTGATACAGAAAGAAAAAAATCTGGTGGTGTCAAAAATTTGCAGTTCACACAGCTTTGACTATGCCCAGTTATGACTGACAACCTTATGTTGGCAATAAGGTTTATAATTGGAAAAAAGTCTTTGACTGTAGAGAACCGATTAGNTCCAATCTCAAAGTGGAATTTCTAGAGACAGTACTGTTTGGAGCAACAGGCCTTCTCATGTGCTTTAGGATACCTCTGAAAGTCCAGTCAGTAGGGCTGTGGGCTTACTTAGGGCATGCACAGGTCAGTGAGACTACATGGGCTTACTCCTCAATAAGCAGCAGCAAGCCTATCAGTAATAATGGAAGTGTTCACGCACGGACACTTGAATTAAGAAAACTCTTACCTAACAACACATTTGCAGCTGGTGCTGGAGGAGAATCTGAGGTTCACAGATCTGCTGTGGGTGCACACATGAGGTCACATCTATATCTCATCCCCCCATCCACAAGCTGCCTATGCAGCTCCCCTGTTCCCTAGGTGGAAAACCAGGGATCTACAGAAACTCCAGAGAGAGAGAGAGAAGATGCTGATCTATTATACAGTTGCCAGTGTCAAACACAGGGCTAAGGGTTTGGAGAGCTGAAGGTCTGTGAGATGGGCATAGGTGCATAGGAGAAGGACACATACATGTACAGGCCCTTCATAAAATCCTTCTTGTCTTAGAGTTTATGATTTGAGAAAAAATATGTCAAAATCTTGGTGTTACTTTGTTTCCAGTAGAGATGCCTTGTGAAATCCATTTTTATGGACTTCACCTGAGCTTTTCTGTATAAAAACCCTTCAGAGGAGCAGACCTTCAGGTATTTTCAAGGCAACTAAGCAAGGGTTAACTTCATTTAATTCTGTGTGACGGGTGCATGTCATGAATCCTACTTTTACGTACTTTTTTTGGGATCCTGGAAACTTTGTCAGCAGCAAATCAAAGACCATGCCATAGATTTTTAAATAAATGTATAAACTCTCAGTTTTAGCACGATTTCTCCTTGGTGCCTTTCAGGATAAGCAGTAAATGAAATACCAACTATATAAAAATCACATTTTATTGCCAGGTAACTTACTCTGTTTTCACTGGAATAACACGGAAAGTTTGGAAGAGATTTAACTACGATTGAAATCAGACCCCAGAAACTGGTGAATGGCCCTTAATACTCCACCAGCCTTGATTTCCCAGCATCAGGTGGCTGGACAACTGTAGGTAAAGTGCAGCTGAAGGATAATTCTTATAAGACACAATAAGGTCAACATTATTTAAACAGAGTAGCTTTTGCCATCACAGTTCACATTTGTCTTAGAATAAGTGGAATGACATAAAAGTGATGTCCACAATGAAGGGAAATTCAATCCTTTCTGGCTCAGAGCACTATATATAAAACCCTTTTCCAAAAGCAGCGGATGTTTCAGCACTGAAGGCCACACCAGATACTAAAAAATTGCATTATTTAAAGAGACAGTGTGACAAGATAGATGTGAGAGATTTGCATTTGCGTTGCTTGTAAAAGAAACTTCTTACATGACCTAGAGAAATTTTTCTTTATGTTGTGTTTCAGACTAACACTTCATTGCCTTCCCAGGGACATTGCCAAGAAGAGGGTCTGAGGCCCTAGTAGAAATGACATTGCTTGAGAGAGGTGGTGCAGTCCTGTCCTCTGTTCCCTGAAGGAGAGGCCAAGCCTTGACAGCCACATGGCTGTGGAAGGGCTGCTGCCTTGCCTGGATTGAAGACAGCACTCCCAGGCCAGGTGAGGGTGCAGGAGCTGATGGGTTTGATCAACAAACTGGTTTTGGCTCAATCAGCTGTACAATGGGAGAGATGTAACCCTGTCGACCATTGTACCTCATCACTCAGAGCTCTGAATACATCCTCAACTTGGTTATTCTGATGGTAGTAATTCAAAAATATGTATAAGCAAATCAAACTAAAGTAATTTTTACTGGGTTTTTTTTTTCCTTTTTGCTCACATGTTGTCTGTGTGAACCACTGGATCCTGCCCACTTCCCTACTTTAGCTGGAAGCTGTGTATGGGACAGTGGCAGCTGCATTAGGCTGAGAAAACAACTCGGGGCAGATGTAGGGATCTCCATTCCAATTGCAATTGTGTGTCGAAACACCTTGGGACATAATGATATTAGAAATAGGAGCATGAGCAGCATAAGAACTACAGGAGCTAAGCTAGGTATCTACCTCCCAATACCTTTTCTCACATTAGCAGGGATAAGAGGCAGTTTGTAGGAATACAAAAATTTACTGAAGAATTTTCTTAATTCCTAAAACTCTAAACTGAGGAACAGTGACTTAGAACAGAGCAATGCTGAAGAGCCACATCTCTTTAGCATTAAATTTAAAAATTAACATTTTTAAATTTAATGCTCAAGGAGAATTAAATTGCTTGGGGAGCAAGAAGATTTTTGGAGATTTATGCAACACATTTCCTCTTTTAAAGTAGGAGGCTGCAATTTCATTTGATGGTTTACCTTGTGGCACATTTGAAAACAGCCTCATTTCCTGTTTGGTAAACGAACACAGAAAACAAAAGATGGTCTTTTGGGGCTGAACTTTGTTATTCTGAAGGCAAAGATTTGTCAAACAACATAGAAAAAGCACTCTCCAGCTTCATGGATTTCTTCCTTCCCAGCAGGTGGTCGGTCACAGGTGCTGGCAAAAACCCCACCAACCGCTGAAATGTACTGGGAAGGGCTTTGGTTTTTTATCACACATTCAGAGAGTTCCTAATTTGCTCTGGTTTGAAGTGCTCCTTGTGAATACAGTGAAAATAAAAGGAGCTACAGAAGGAACATATAGAAGGAATAAATACAGAAGAACTCATTTGCAAATATAACAGCTAAGGAAACAACTGTGCAATATCTGTGCACAAAAGACAGTGTCTGAGGTGAAATTTGATTGTCATTTCACTTTCTAGCCAGGCTATCCCGCTACAAATAGAGTTGTAGCATCTCTGTCCTCTAGTATGTACCAGAGGAGCACATGGAGAGCTGAAAAAATTGCTTTTTTAGAGGGTATGGGAGAGTGCCTGGACATTCAGGAAAACCATAGGATAAATAGTCAACCAGTCTCATTACTTCTGGGGGACATCCAATAACCTTTGTGATGCTAACACCTTACCACAGAATTTTCCTGGAAAGGGGAGCTCCAGTGGGCACTTCATTCTTACAGTAACACCAGGAGGCCAAGAGAGCAGCCACAAGGATCTGATGAAGTGCTGGGAAATGTCTACAGCAGGAGACAGAAAATCACCTTTGGAGGTAATGTGCTACTCCCATCTCAGTAAAGAGCATCAGGCTATAGTCACAAATATCCCACATCAGACAGTGCCATTTTTGGGGCTGGACAATAGCCACAGGCCAGAGGGAAACAGAGATTGCACTGTGGTGTCATATGCAAGGGAGTCTGTTTTCCCTTACTTTTATCTGTACAATGTAAATGACATTTGCTGTGCTAGGAACCTAATAATTTGGAAGCTCAGTTTTCATCGGTTTAAAGTGTAAAAGGCCATCATTTCTTGTAGGGTAGGGGACAGTAATGAAATTTTTGAAGGAAGAAGGCATATTGCAAAATAAACAGTTAAAAATGATGGAAAATAGAAAACAGCATGGGTTCTGGTTTCCCTGACAAATCTGCTCTTACCCCATGCCCCATTTCAAGTTTGCACACCCATTTCAAGTTTGTACTTCTTCAGTGCTGATAACAAGCTTTGGTGGACATAGTAGGTGGCATAAAGAATAAATATCCTTTTGAAAAAAAACAACCAGTTTTTTTTCCCACCACATCTGTGTTTCCAGACGGCATTAACTGAGCACCAGTATGAAAAAAGCTATTTCAATTATCTAGCTCTTACAGCAGAAATCTTTTTCTGAAGAGAGATATTGTGTGAGGCATTACATAGAAAGCACAGAAGTTGTCTACAGTGATGAAACTTTCATCTCTTTACTGAACAAGACCTGTGGCATTATGTTTGAGACGGTATTCCACAACACTTTTTTCTAATAACCCCTGATTTTGCCAATATTTAGCAATTTTGTCTGTGCTTGTACTTTTCACATGTGTCTGTGCCCCCCCTTTTTTTTTTCTTTTAAATGTATTTACTGTAGTATAGTAAAGCATGGAACAAGTAGTGGTTTCTGGATGCTTTCCAGCTTCTCCAGGCTTGTTAGATTCAAGGAAGGAATGAGAGATGAGTGCAAAGTAAGGGCAGGGAGATGAGAATAACGTAGCCTTAGGAAACCTAAGGTTTTGTTCCAGGTCTGTGTAGTTAGACAGACAATTTGCAATGGAAGATGAAGATCCATCTAGAGGACTGAGCAACAAATGACATAGATATATCTCCCAAGGTGTACCACGTTCTCAGATCCTTTCAGGAGAACAAGATCCCTATATTACTTGGCTGCTTATCTGCTATTTTCTGGGTGGCAGTGGATAAGATCTTGCTGATGCCTGTGAGAATGACTGAATTCAACCTTAGGCAGAAGATTGCAAGATATAGATAATCTGGACCCTAAAGTAACCTTGGTGGCCTCAGCTAATTCAATTTATGGGCTGCTTGTCTTATTGTAGAAATCCTAGGAGAAACTTGCAGTCACCAGCCGCTTGATCTACAAAAGGTGCTAAGTTTTTCCAGCTACAATTAATTTCATGTAAAGTTGTAGGTGCTTGCACCTCTGAAACTCAAGCCTTACATGTGATGCAGGAAGAATCTGCCACATTCAGTTTCTCTCTATCCAGGGGCATAAAAGTGATTGAAGGATGGGAGAAAAAACAACAACCCCAAACTTCATAAACATTCATTAAAGTCCATCATCAGTACCTAAGCAGCATGATAGCATAAGGATATGTCAGTTGTCACTTTGTAGCATGCAAGTTTTATTCCCAAATCACTCCAGCAACCTAAATACGAAAGGCAAAATGCACAAAGAGTATGGCCATCTGGAATACATAATGTGGAAAGATCTGCAATGCATTATATGGTCTGGAAAGTGGCTGGTCGAATTCCAGAGAGCTGAGATAGACTTCAAAGTCTGGCCGCACATCAGTGAAACTGCTGATCAGCTCAGATATTTAAAGTGGGTGTAGATGAATGAATTTATTACAATTTTTATCAGTTGCATTCATATGGGAAAACATGTCTCTGGACAGGTTCTCCATTCGTTTAATGCTTGATTCTTTTATTTGAACGGTATAATATATTTTCATAATGCAGTTTTACAAAAGGAGTATCTTCCCATAATTTAGAATGTCATTGTACAAGAGAGAAAAAAACCCCAAAAATCTCACATAATAGTAAAGAATAAGACATGACTCAAATACCTTAAAAAAAGGTTAGACAATTTTAATATTTAAAAGTGAAAGACAAATCAACCTAGGTTTCCACCTTTGTTCTGTTTTTAACCAAACACAAAAACATCCACCATTTGGGATTTTTCATATTTTAATTGCAAACAGCTTCCTCCTAAATTAATTGATATGTTTGATTCTTATTTACCCAGACATCTAGCTTCTCTACATTTGTTGGAGAAAGGGAAAGAAAGATGAAGCCATACAGTTCGTTGTTTTCATGTGCTGATCTTAGAACATCATGTTTCAGACCTGTATTTGATGTTTTCAAGGTGTATTTTACCAAGCCTATGGATGAAATAATGAATCTTCAAACTTTGATCATCTCTAATGGCACAACTGAATTATTCTACTCTTCTTTTTCCTCTACTGAATGTTGGTTTTCTTGCAATAGCTCATACAAAACATCCTTTATTAGGCTCTCCAAAGATAAATCTACTCAAATTAAGCATAATCTTAATATTTTGCCTGTTATTTAGACAAAGAATTTAACTATGAGTCATAAATAGATGGTTTTTACTGTAAAATACCACTATTCTGTTAGTGACCTTTTTTTCATAAATTAGTTAGTTTGTGTTAAGTTTTGTACTGAATATTCTTCACTATGCAATTCGATTTCCTGTTTTTACAGTGCAAGTGTCAAGTAAACTGCTGGGAAAGCTGTTTTTAATTGACTTTTAATTATGATACTATACATGCATAGGACTGGTTGCATGGAGTACGAGAACTGTCCATGGAAAATGCATTTGCGACTAGGTTTTTAAGGTTTTACCTTCCTTGGGCCTGTAGCAAAATCCCAGTTTATTTCATGCATTTTCCCATCCTTCAGCTAGGCTAAGACTCACTCAGGAAAATGCAGCAAAATTCCTTCAAATACTGTCTTTAGCTAGATCAGCACATACAGCACAGAAGAAATTGCACTCCCTCTTGAAACAGTCTCCTCCCTTTCAGGAAGATAAGAATAATTGTCTCAAAATTGTGATGACCTTGGAAGATAAATTATGCTTTCCACAATATTTTTCCAAGCCATTAATGAAGTCACTGAGGGAGGTGGATATTTTCTGTAAAATGGACACAGTTAAGGACTGATAATTGCAGTTAGAGTGGACTTCAAGCAACTGTGACGATAGATCATTCGATTACTTCAATGACCATCTCCCTGCCAGGAGACTTCCTCCAAAGTTCTCTGAAGCCTTTTCAGCAATGCATTCTTCACTAAACCTCAAAAGCTGAGGTTTGAGGTGATTTACCTCATTCTTGCCAACAGCTTTGAAATATCCATAAGAGCAATCCCTATGGACATTTGACTCTTCAGCTTCCTGTTTCTTTTGAAACCCAGATGTAAGAAATAATCTACTATGGCTGAAGAAGAAAAAAAGAAAGAAAAAAGTTGGCTGAGTACTTTAAAATCTTCACACACCACGGAAGTTTGGGTGTCATTTTCCTCATGTTTCATACATACCTTTAAAAGAAGAGGAGAGGAAAACATGTACTTAATCAAAATCCCAGCCGCACTTCCTGAGCCTATGTGTTTTGCAGATGGGAAGACTTAGAAGACAGATTGATTTTTAATCAATGTTAAATAAAGACGTGCATCTGCTTCGTGTAGTAAAAATGTACCCTATAGTCCCAGTGATCTGGCACAGCTGCTGCTGACATCACTGATACAGTGACTGGGAAAGTGTGGTGGTAGCACAATGCACACCAAAGGTGGGAAAAGAGATACCTGTGATAGAAAAACTCAGTATTCAAGAGTTCCTTTACCACACCTGGGCACAAGACACTGGATGAAGGGAGTAATTCCTCATAAAACCCATGAAAAAAAAAATCCTTCTTTATTGTAGAAACAGATCAAAACAACTCAGCTGCTCAAATAGCTTGCATTTCTAAAATGACTGTGGACAGGGTCTAAACTTTGTTGTTTGGTTGCAGTCTCATTGTCTTTTAAGCAAAGGACTGCAAAACCAGAAACGGCTTGGGTAATTGGCTGGAACATTTTATTCCCTAATACAACTTGCTATTTGCGAGCGAAAAAATTCCTATTTGAGGAGAAGGAACTGGAGCTATATCTGCCTTCAAGAAAGGCTAGTAGCTATAAGCGCGCTGCCATGATCTGTTTCCGTTGTTTTCAAGCTTGAGAAAATAAAACTGCAAAAACTATGAAAACAAAGTGTTTTAAGAACTATGAATGGAAAACGGATATAATAGTTGATATAAACAATGTATCAGTAACTTGAAGGCTAGCTTTTTACTAAGTCATCCAGAAAAAACACGCAAAGTGTTATGTTTACAAACATACAGGTTCACATATAGAATGAAACATCCACATAAAAAATGTTTCCTAAATAACTAGTTTCCAAGAAAAATAGTTCAACCAGCTGCAAAAAGATATGAAAAACATGCTGAACTAAGAACAATAACATGAACCTGTGTGCAGTAATGTTCTAAAGAGTCTAAATGATACTGGATGTAGCTATTTTGAGAAAATGTTTGGAACTCATGTCAAAAGATATGGCTGTTTAGATGAAAGTCAAGAGTTGCTCCAGTTAATCATAACGGGATTTGACTTCAAGGCCTCTCCAGGCCTATCTTATAAATTGGACTACTGAGGGCTGCTTAGCAAAAGCATAAGCTAAAATCATACACCATCCTCAAAGAAATGCTAGCAGGAAAAAAAACAGGTCTGAACAACTGCCCCCCCCCCAATAATCCTATCTCCAAAAAAAAAAAAATTTCAATGCCTTGTTTCAGAGTCTCTAGGACATAGCAGTCTGTCTTCTGAGCATTTTCTGGCAGGTCAGGGCTTTACTTTGGCAAGTGTTAAGCCAGTTTGAGGGCAAAGACTTGACTTTCTTATCAGCTAGCTGCTGCTTATTAAGACCATACTCAGCCTTGTCTATGCTTGCTAAAATGTGTCATTTCAGAGGTT
>VXBQ01011836.1:0-14161 GCA_013400175.1 Phainopepla nitens | reverse complement strand
AGCAGGAGGATGGGGAATGGGGTCTGCAGGCAGTTCTTCGTATTGTTTCCACTGCTCTCTCCTCCACTAGGGGAGTACTCCAAAATCTTTCCCTGCTTCACCTTGTGGTGCATTCCACTGGAGAACGTTCTCCCTATCTGGAGAGCTTCCCGTAGGTCACAGTTCTGCTCCAGCATGGGTCCTTTCCACAAGACTCAGTCCTTCAGCAACAGGCTGCTCCAGGACAGGTTCCAACCTGTGAGGGTCACAATTCCTGGCAACAAGCCTTCTCCAGCAAGGTCTTCCAATAGAGTTACAGCTTCCCTTCAGGTATCTGCCTGCTCCATCCTGGGTCTCCTCTAGGGGCTGCACATGGATCTTTGCATCACAGGGACCTCCATGGGCTGCAGGGGCACAGCTGCCTCACCATGGTCTGCACCACAGGTGGCAGGGGAACCTCAGCTCTGATGCCTTCCCTTCCTTTTCCTCTGACCTGGGATTCTGCAGTTGATGAGCTGTTGCTTTCACATGTTCTCATTCCTCTCTCTGGCTGCAGTTGCTTATGGGTTTTTTTCCCTTTCTGAAATAATTTATCTCAAAGGCACTACCACCACTACAGACAGGCTGGGCAGTGTGTTAGGCTTGCAGCTGGTTGGTATTGGCTCTGTCAGACATGGCAACGACTTCTGGCATGTTCTCACAGGAGCTACCTGCCCACCCATTGCCACCCCCTACCAAGTTGTCTCCAAAATGTAAACTTTCTGAGAATTTCCTCTCACAATAATGATCTATCTGTTTGTTAAAAGTTTCAGAAACTTTCAGAGCAAAATTTTTTCCCCTTTAAATCATTACCAGTTTGACTTTTCTTTATTGAACTGCCATTCTTCTTTGACTCAGAGTATACTACCATATCTTTAGATGATTAATTTGGAAATAATGTTTACTAATGTTTAAACAGAACATTTAATTAGGGCCCCACCTTCAGAGTCTTCTAAGATCTATGATGGTTGCTTTAAATGCTCAGTTCTTACTATTAGCATGAAATTACTGTGAGCAAGAAAGAAAGATGGGAGTTGGACAACTGAAAAAATATAAGATGAAGTTTCTCTTGTTTTTAGTCAAGAGATTTATAGTTTTAAATCTCTGATTACTACTTTTTTGTTAAAAAAACCCCCAACACTTACTATCAGTCTTTGAACCCTCAGTTCTTCCAAAACTTGTATGGAAGCATGCATATTGTGGGAAAGAAATTAGTCTAATGCAAAGCTTTTCTTCCCTATAGAGGCATGAATAATAGTTTAGATAGCAGTGTGCTTATCTAATGATAAAAATATTTTTTCTTTGTTTTTAAAACCACAGATTGTTTAAATCCTTGACATTTTTTACTATATTCTTTCGTTCCTTTTTACTTTCTCAATAATGATATTGAAGTGCAAATAGTATTTATTAGAAACTAAGTTATAAAAAGGAAATCAAATTAACATTATGAGTTAAAGTTATATGGTGGATATTTTTTTGCCTTTGTCATAGGTTTCAGAAGAAGCTCTATGTCACAGCACTGAGGATGAAGAGTCTTCCCAGGGAATGGAGCCGTATCTTGTGCAGAGATTATCGTCCCGTAATATTCAACTTCCACCACTGGCTTTCAGGCAGTTAGAACAGGCAGACTGGGATAAAAAGAATGATACTGAGACTATCCCAAGGCCCACGACTCTTCTACTTAGGGTGCCTCCTCTGATTGCCATTACAGCTGCTGAGTCCAGCAGGTAAGATCCAGCTATTTGTTATTTATTCAACATTCTGTATGGCAGGTGTAGGACTGCAGCTACTACTTCTAGGAGAAAAGTCTATTTTCTAAAGCCACTAAATGAAAAAGTTGAACAAAATGTCTGTAAATTTGTGCCTGACACTTGGTAATATTGCTTGTAAAGCATTTGGTCATATCTAGTAAAAAAACCTCTAAAAACCATTTTTTTCTGAGCATTATTAATACTTCATATTCCGAAGAAAGGTTTCTGGAGGCTTGATTAACCCTTTATGATGATGAAGGGGAGGAGGAGGTAAAGAATGAAAGGAGCTTTGTATACACAGAATTTTTTTTTATGTTATACACTTTAAAAGTTAGTTTCAAGAAATCCTGAGGGGATTTTGCCTGCTCTTGTATATCTAAATTATTTGTAACATGAATGGTTTGAAATTACTGGCTTATAGTGATTTTTATTGTAGTTTCTTCATATTACATTTGTGAATTTTTATATAATACGTGTTTTCTAAAGTAAACTTTCCTGATCTTACATTTTCTGATGACATACTGTCATCATCTGTCCTTATTTTCCTAAATATAAAGTGTTAATATGAAAGCTTTGCTAACAGTGGTGAAGGCAGTACAGCTGTTTGATGACATGGTAATATATCAGAAAAAGGTAAGATGAGCACACTGAGAGCTAAAATGCAGTACTTAAGAATTTTAAAACATATATTATGAGGGAATACTCTTTTCTGAATAATGTAGTTATGAAAAGAATCTAGGACTTGTAGTAGTATCCATAAGTATTCATTAGGATGCTTAGCCAAAAACCCAGATAATATTAACATTGAATTTAATACCACTTCCCATATCTTATTTCCTCCTAGATATCTTTATTTTTTGAAGAAGTTAGACCTATTCTTGAAATATGCTCATGGCTACATTCATAAAAACATGGAAACATTTAGGTTGTTTACAAATGAAAATATCATTTGGAGAGTTAAATGTAATGAAATTTAGTGAAGTTTGAAGATAGATTTGTGTCCTGTGTTTTGTTTTTATCCATGGAATCTGGAGAGAAGATTGTCTGAGATATGGAAGGAAAATAAGTGCAACGCTTCTAGTAACACTGACTGGAAAAAAAAAAAGGTGTGATCCTGATGTGATGCATCAGAAAGATTAGCAAGAAGAATGAAAAATATCATCTGATGAAAGTGGCTAAGTGATTATAAATTTCAGGAGACTGTGTTATTTTCTAGGCTGGATTCAAATACACCAGAGAAAGACAGTTTGAAGGTTACTCAAATAACAAATCTAAAACCTTGTGGTTACTGTGTGTAGCTGTCTACTGTACTCAAAGAAAGAATGCTTCTTTGAGAGGCTTCTCTGGGTATGAATCTTTCCTCAGCAGTAAGAGATAGCTTTGTACCCTGTCTATGTTATTTATTCCTGTGGTTGGTAGGAATGTGTTTTGAAACTGGACAAAACAAGATTTATTCTGAGAGTGACAGGGAAACAGCAGACAGTTTAATGGAACTTCTGGGCTGTTTAAACAAATAAAGCTAAACATGACAGAAAAAGCAATTGTAATTTTGGTCTTACTTTGTAATGTAACATCTTTAGCTTTTATGATTCTTTCTTAGCTAAAGAGCAATTACAGTGACACAGGAAGAACATTGTTCAGGAAATTAAATTTCTCTAGATGTTTAGTGCTGTTTTTGGATGTTAGCTCTCCCTCAAGCAGCTATGAATTTCCTATCTACATGCTTATTATGCCAGCCAAACAGCTGGAGAAAGCTATCCTTTTATCTGTCTTCTCACCTGCACGAAAGTACATAAACTTAGGAGCTATTATGTCTGTGGAAATGCAGCTTACCTCCCTTGCCTTTGAAATGTGCAGTTGAGAAAAGGGAATCAAAGTGTGGGTGTGAGGATTCTCTGTCTTGCATAGGTAAATGAAGGTAGAAGAGCATTTGGATCCTAGAAACTCATTCTAAAGCAGAAGAATTTTACCATTGAAAACATCCTAAATTATAAACATATTGTTTTGGGAGACTATGCTAAAAGATTCAAAAAATAGCATTATCAAGCCCTTACACTTTGATTTAAATATCTGGAATGTACAAAATTAAAACAATGACAGTGGATGTAGTTTTAAAAATAAAATATGTGTTCTATTCCTGGACATGCATGCATCTATGTATATAAATACTCCCATTTTCATTCTCCTTTTCTCTCCCTTTTACTCTCTATTCTATAACAGAATTGTTTCTGGTTGTGTGCTAGCTTCGTAGAGGAATTAAAACAAAGTTTATATTTTAAAAAACTTAACAAAATGTAAATGGTAGCATAGATTGAAAGTTGGAAAGCAAACTTTCAGTAATGATTTTTTTAATCTTTCAGATTTCCTAAACTCTTACCCTTATGACTCTGAGACATCACAATGCCTTGCCATTTCTTCCACTCTTCTAATTTCCTTCCATACATACATTTAGCCAGATTCTTGCTTTTTTCATCCAGATTAGAGTGAGACCCTCATAAAGATCATTGCTAAGATTAAGAATTTATGTCTTCTATTGAAGTCTCATATGCAAAGATGCTTATTGTACTATAAGAACGAGTTCTTAAAAATTGGTAGGCTGACCCTGCAGCTGGTATCATCCTTACAATTGAGATGTAATGATTGCCAGACTTTCTATGGTAAAGATTAGAAACAGGCAGATAATTTCTTTTAATATGTCAGTTCTTCCTTTATTCTTATTATTTTTATTTTTATTTTTACTTTATAAGCAATAACCTGCATATATAGAATATTTAATGTGATATTTTACAGTAAGCTGGAATAGCTTACAGTTTGAGGTGTGGTGGAAACTTTGGCCAGTTTTCCTCAAATAACTGTAACTAAATTTACTGATGGCTTTGGTGTAAGCAACAGTTATAATCTCATTTAATATGGGATGCATAGATAAGAATTGATTGACAGTAGAATGCTTTGGCTTGACAGCCAAAGTAGCTGGTATTTAAATGGTGGGGGCGGCTATGTATGGAAAGTTATTTATTTGAGGATTTTTTTTTTCTTACCTACTTTGTATCAACTATTTCAAAAGTTTGCTTAACTCTGTATTTGACCAATAGCCACAGTTCCAACCCTGATTCAATACTCTATCAAATATTTATATTATGTAGCATGTGTGATAACATATATTTGATTTATTCTTTCAAACACTTGGACTTGTGATTTAGGATAATTGATCAAATCTCTCTGTAATGATAGTTCTGATTTGTCCAAAGCTCCATGAAATATGATGAAAGTCTATTCAGCCACCTTTATTCTGGAAACAATCTCTGCATTGTCTCATTCCAAAGAAGAGGTTATGAGACAGTGGGAGAGGACATGGCCCCTACAGAACACTGTGAATTGCCATGGCACATCCCTTTTCATGGTACAGATCCAGGGTGTCAGGGACTGATGTATTTCTTTGTTTCGCCTTTTAAGAATAGTTTTCTCAGTGAAAGAGGACTATCCCGGTTGTTGCTGTGATACTTCTGTCCTAGTAACACATGACTGATAAAATCTGATGGAAAATGTCATGTTCATTACATGCAAACTACAGAAATAAGAGTATAGAAAATACTTGAAGATTTCATTAAAAGCATTATTTGAAAGCAAGCAGTTGTTTTGGAATCAAAAGGTGCTTAGAAAGGCTTTCATAACAAAAATATATAAAAGAATCTGGTCTTCCATTTAGTTTTCTTCAATTTGGTATGGGTACTGTTTCTTACTATTCATCCTAGTCTTTGTTCAAACATAATTTGGGAGAGATTATTATAACTGTACAACATAAAATCTATTTTGAATTGTTTTCTTATGGCTTACAAATTGTTTTCTTATGTACAAATCAGAGTGTGCATATTAGTGTGTTCATGTAACTCTGGGGAGCCATAAAACCAGCTTACATGACAGCTAATTTCTGAAGTATCTTTTTTGCAATGTTCTTTCTGTCTTAATTTCTGTTTTCCTTAATTTAAATTCTGTGGATTAGACAGTCACTATACTGCTTAAAACTTCTGTGTTTTACTATCCACTAAAGAGACAATCAATACTCTCTATATTGGAAATGTGATTTAAAATTATCCCCAGGCCCTTTAAAGATGAAGTTAAAATTTTTAATATGTGTTTTTGAAAAGAAATATTAGCAAATTGTATTTAATATTATCACTGTGAGTTTGATACTATGGCAATATAGGATCAAAATCTAGTTTCAACCTAAACGTCTTAATGTCTATCTCTTGCATATTCATTGTCTTTTTCATGTCCAAGGAATACCTCAAAGACCAGATTTTGTCCTCTGTATTCAGGGTCAGAAAAGCTTTCTCCAGCGTTAGAAACTGAAATATATGAATCCTGAGCCATAATTTTGCTGTTATTCACTTACTACACCAGCAAACTATTTTTAGAAGAAGAGCTGGGATGAAAAATTTTTATTGTTTTTTTAAGGAAATGAATGTTAGAGAGAGATCATGAAAGCAATAAGATTTGACCTTAGCTGAGTAACACACAATAAAAATAAAATCCAAGGAAAGCTGCTCTTAATGTTTATTTATTTGCAACTCAGTAGAATAGTGTATATAGTGAAAATAAGTGGGAACTATGGCTTAAATACTTCTGAAAGAGAAAGAGAGAGAAAAAAGGGAAAAATTGTTATTTCATTTGTTTTTTAACTCAGAATTATGACCCTGATCCTGCCATGTAGTAACTCTTTTCAGAAAGCTTCTCATGAGTCTAGGTTCTCTTCAACAGCATGTGCTCTCCCAGTCACCTGCCAGTACAAAATAATGAAGAGAAACAAAATAAATCTTTTTGCATATCTATTTATTTAAAAAGTATTATAAACATAAGAAAATCTTCATGATACCTCTGGATAACCTTTCTAATTAGTGAAAACGTGGTATTATTTTCACTTTGTGCATAAGAAAGCTTGCATACAAAGGAGAAGTGCAACTGGTCAAGGCTAAGGAACAAACTGGAAGTCGAGCTATGAAGGGAATTTGAGAAGAGAAACTGAGAGTTTTTGACTCCTGTGTCTGCTTTATTCTGCCTGTTAGCTGAGGATAAATATATAAAATAAATATTCCTTACATTTATCTCAACCTTTAAACTAAACCTGCTATGTCAAGGAGAGTTTTACTGATCAGGTCTTGGAAGATTTTAAGTTGTTAGTAGTAGAAGTTAGCACATTAGTTTTGTTATGCATCCAGACTCACACTGAACCTATCTTTCTACCATACTGACTCAGTCACATCAAACTCTGACTGCAGTATCTGCCACAAAGAAAACCATGTGTAATTATTGTGGAAAACTGAGTCAGCATTTAAGTGCACATTTCTCAGTGGGAAAAACTAGTGGGAATTTCTGCGGTTAAGTAGATTCTAGAAGCTTTAATGTTTGTGGAATCCAAGCTTGGCTTTTAAGACAGTCTTCTGTTCTGTTCTGACCAGTGTCTCCAATTTCTATGGTGCTATATGGATCCTGGAGAACAATATAAAAATAATTCTGTTGGTCAAGAGTTGCACTGACTTGGTGCTTAAGAGATGTAAGGAAGCTGGTAGATCTTATATTAGAGCACTTACTTGCATGATAGTATTTCTTGGTACTTGTGGATAACTCCAGATTACACAATTACCTCCAGCCCCTCATCTCCCAAATAAAAGGATTTTTTTAAACATATGTCTAGAATTAAGTGAATGATTTAGATCTGATGCCTAGGTGAAGGACATGGAGGACAGCAGGTACTGTGTACAGTTCAGCATTAACTATTTGGAAATCTTTTTTAAGAATTGGAATTTTGATCAACTCTTGCTCTTTTAATCAACAATGGTAAAATTTCTAATTTTTTAATCTGATGTAATTATTTATATAGCATAGAGTGGAAACAAATGTTACTGTAAATTGTGGATGAATAGTCTATGTGTGCATGTACTTTGTAGTTTAGGAAAGAAAGTATAACTATAGTTTAAAATATGTATTTCCAAACAGCTATTTTCAAACAATAGATAATCTGAAAAAATCTAAAACAATTCTATGTGGTTCCAGGAACTTAAACCTAAATTGATCTTTCCTCACAGGGGGTGGTATCCTTCTCAAAACTTTGCTTTTGGACAAGTTGACCTGGGATGCCTGAGAACAGACCTTGCCAGTAAAATAAGGGAAAGAAGGGTTTGGAGACTTCTGTGTTTTCCACATCCTTTGTCACTTGGTTTTCTACTCCCTTCAGCAGCAGGCCCATGTTTACCTTTTTCTTATTTTTGTCTTTGACGTTCCTTTTTGCTGCTCTTCATCTTAGTTGCCAGGTTCATCTTGAGTTGAGCTTTGGTTTTACTGGTGCCATGCCTGAAAAGCCAGGGGATACTTAAGTACTCCTCCTTGGAAATGTATTTCTTCTTCTGCCACTTGCACTTCTTTTTTATCTCTTATCAGCAGTTCTCTGTTCAACCAGCTTGGTGTCCTCCTTTTGTTTCTAAGTCTTAATCACAGTTTGTCCATCATACTAGAGGAAAGTGAGTCAATGGCTAATTATGTAGAATTTTTATGATTAAAGTATTATTTTATTTCAATTTTTATTGAATTACTGTATTAATTCCATATAAGGGGGGGATCTTCAATACGACTCTGTTCTTTGTTTTTGCATTTGCTTTATTTTCTTTATATTAAACAGAGTAGGAGAGACTGTTTTCTTGTTCTATAGCATATTTGATTTTTTAAAGAGACAGATCATTTGCTAAATGACCTCTTTAAATGATTTCTCTTGACGATTATTCTTAGTCTATTGATCTGCTTAGATGGTTATTGGTGCCATAGTCTACAGATACAACGGCTCATCTTCTTAGGGATACCTCAAAAGTAAAAGACTTCTTATAATGGGTTAAAGTTCCAGCGAGGTGGGGGAAGACTGGGTATTCATTAACACATCTTTATTTTCTGTACCATAAGTGGTCTATATTCTATTCTATATAGTCTGTTATATATTCTATTATAAATATTCTATTAATATTTCTTAAAAGAGTTGTAATTTTCAGGTATTGTCTGGGTTTTTTGGGAAGTTAATTAGTTAATTAATTAACTAATAGGGAAGTAGTTATTTCATTAAAATACTTCTTTGGGTAGTCAATCAAACCCAAATCCACACACTATTCAAAATTGTGCGACATTGAACATAGTGATTCACCAATGATAGTGCAACGAGAAAAGTAATGCATAACACAGTCATATCTTAATATATACTACTTCTTCCAGATGTCATATTTACATCAATTTAGAGATGACCAAAAAAAATCAGAAAGCTTATCCAGACAGAGGAATACATCTTCACAAGAATTTTTTCATGTCGGAAATTATTCTTTTAGATTAGCTTCACTAGTGAAGATGTGTTGGGCTCTCTCCAGTTCACATTTCAGTCACCTCTACAGCAGCAGCGTATAAGTACAAACAAGAAACTGGACTGTCAAAGGCACATAAAACTAAGGGAAAAAAAGAAATCACTTCAAAAGGGTGATCCAGCCAGCAGTTGTGGGTGAATCCAGCCTTTGGGACAATTTCATCCAAGCTGCATTGGCCCAGAAGGATATGGTTCACTGTTGAGGGAGAGCCCAGAGCAGCTCAGAGGTATCTTGTGTGGTTGTCCGAAGAATGATGCTTAGTCTATGAGCAGCCAAAGCACACATGAGAGAAAATCAAATAAGAAAAATATTAATTCTGAGCATTTACATCTTTCTATAAGTCTGTATGCAGACTTGCTATTGTATGATCTCTGTTAAGACTGATTTGCAGGCTTTATTGTCAATTGTGATTCTTTCTCTAAATTAGCGAGTGATAAGAAGTTGCATAGGCAAAGAAAGAATCTGGGCTATGTAGGGAATCAAGAAGTTGTCAGCATTTCTTACATCTCTTACTTCAGTATAATTGTTTGGAGAGAAGCATCTGATCACATAACCTTGTAATTAGTAAACACAGTTTGTAGTGAAATTGAATGCTATTTTATCGCATTTTTCTCTTTATAACTTGAAATATCCTGGGCTAAAAAATTTCTCTGAGAGGAAAATGGGTGCATTTTTAGGAGGCTGCTTGCCTTTGCAAGCGTATAAATTATGGCTGTCCAGTTCTTTCTTTTGTCAGATATCAGCTTATGGTCGGTGCGGGTTACAAGATGCTGTCTAGAAGAAATCTTGGTGTGGCTAAGTGTAGTCATTTTCTCACAAAATGCATTGTATTAGTTTTTCTTTTACTAGACCATGGCCATCTGTAATAATATCCATTCCTTCAGCTTTAATCTGAAGAAATCTCATGCATGTTCAGACTTGGTAAACATAGCTTAACTAATACATAAGCATGTGCATAGTAAGGCCTTAATTTGATTTATGATTTGTATCTTTTTAATATGTTTCCAGTAACAGTTCACATTACTATCAAATGATGCAGTTGAAGCAGATTCCAGATGTCAGTTTGGAATTTGAACATCCAACAGCTTTCAATATTGATATTTAAATAGTGTAAAATATAACATCCAAGTATATATAGAATAATTTAGATAGTAGTGGAAAGGCATTTCACTTGTAGGTTTACACACTGTTGCAATGGAAAAAGTATTTGCATAATGCAAAAATTTTACCAAAATGCTATTTCATTAAATGGCATAATTTTTTTAAACTTTATTAAGAGAAAAAGATCATTTTGTATACTTATTGATGAAACATAATTTTCTTTTCTCTAGGGAGAATTTTTTTCAATTTAAATAAAATAATCTCTTATTAGGTATAAAGCTTAAATGGAGAAAGTCAGATTTGAATTTATTGAATTTATTTATCAATTCTTTGATTCCCATTAAAAAAAAATTAGGTGGAAAATTCAGAGAGCAGAAAATGAATAATATTCCAGCTTGGAACAAAGGGGAATAAAAGGGATCTTCTCAAAGCAGGAAGCTTTTTTTGCATTTGTAATCAAAATGATACACTGAAATGTATCAGCATATACATATACATTTCTATCTTTCCAGCACAGAAAGGGATTTCCACATACATATTTTACATGTGGTATATCTCTGAGGACAATTTTTAAAGTAAATTCATTCAACTACTAACTTTATTTTTCTAGTTTAAGGCTCCAGATTTTTATTTGTTTCCCTTTCATTTCAGATAAAGACTGGACATTAAATCTCTGAAAAGAAAATTAATCACATCCTCTTCAGAAAAATCACCATAGTTTATCTTTCCACAAAATAGGCTTCTTTAAAAGACATGAAGTCTATAAAGTGGAGATTAAAAGACAGGATTTCAAAGCTATCTTGAAATAATATATGGACAGATAGTTTTTTGCAATTGTTACAGGGAAGAAAATAGAAGGGCCAAGCCATGAAAGGCTGTAACTCTGGTTTTACCTCTTTCCAAGCAGTGAATAAATTTTATGGGATGTTTTTCTTAAGTCTGTTGCTTTTGAGTACAGACTATCTACTCCATATGATAGAGTAAGATCTGATTGACTGCTATTCCTTTCAACAAAATAAGTTTCTGTGCAATCTCAGGTAATGGCTAGGTAATAGTTTTATTCTGCTTTCCCTTGCCACATTCCTTTCCAACTATAATTTTCTTTAATTCAAAGGTAACTCTCTTCTTTTTTCTGATATAGGTGACAGGTTGATTAAATATAACAACTTGATGATGAGAAAATTGTGACTAGATGGATACAGAACCTCACAGACCTTACAATAAAAGATTTCTTTATGACACTCTATGGCCTTATCAGATCAAATATGTCATATGCAGACATGTCTGCATATCCTTAACAGAAAATAAAGATAACTTTTGATAGCTGTGTAAGACCAGAAATACATTGAACAGTAGAATTTGAGACATTTCAATTGAGACAAATCATCAGTGTCGATTTTCAGCTGCTTTTATCTAGTTTTCTATACAGGCAATTGGATTTTTACAATTTTTTCTGAAAAGTTTGAGGGAGTTGTGTCTTTCTTTGACTGCAATCATACTGCAGTATTTCCTTCCTTAGTTTTCCTCTGTTAATTTGTTTCAGCTCATATCTCTTAATTCTTCCAGATGTTTCCCTTATTACAGATGTCTATTGTATTCTCCATAAATGATTAAAACATCTATTAATCATGCATATTCTGCTTTTCTGCCACAATATAAGATAGTTCCCTTTTATGTTCTGTGCTGTTTTTGTAATCGTTCCTTAGCTTTGACAGAAGACCTGAGTTCAATATGTCTTCAAGTTATTATCACTGGACACAGGCATGATTGATGGCGTACCTTAAGTAGATTGCATACAGTAACTTACAAAATATGTATCAGTAACTTTTGCTATATTGACTACCAAGGTTTCTAAGATATTTTATGTTCACAAAATTATTTACTGTTTTGTGCAATTGTGGGAAATGAATTATCAGGTTTTTGATAGATAACATAAATTCAAATGTGAATAGCACTACTTGATATATATAGAGAGAAAACTACAGCAGGCTGCTCAATAAACAGAAGTAAAGCTTGATGTCATGCTAGTTATTTTCCACAGTTAAAGGCCTAATAATATTTTATAGTTGCAAAAGTAAAAAATATGAAAAAAATTCTTAGCCCCAAATATTGCTGTTGAAATGCTTCATTTATTATATATGCATGAATCAGTAGCAATTGCTCTCCTTCATCAAATGTAAATATATAATTGTGCTTTTCGATTCACAGATTAATCAGTGTAAATTCCAACAATAACTGTGCTTTTGTCATGTTTATGCTTGATGCTAAAATTTATTGATTTAAAACATTCTCACAAAACCTGATTCTTCTGCATGATGAGACGGTGGCAAAATCCTTTTAAGTAAGTGGTAACAGGATGCGGCATACACAGAGGGGCTAAAAGCTGTGGGAGATTAATTTAAAGACATCAGTAATCTGGGGTTTCCTCTGGAGACAGTTCCATAAATTTCGCCTTGATTGAAAATATAGGAAAAATTAATATTAATATTTTCTCTGTTAAGCAAAAATTACGTGCTAGCTGAAAGTGAAATGTAATAGAAGAGGAAATCACACAAAAAATGAAGAGATGTTAAAAAAATGCCTTTAAGCCCCTAACATTAAGGTAGCAACATAAACTAAGAAAAGTTGTTTTTTCTGTAATTTGAAAATCTTTACGCTCTTCATCAACATGCTTGTATTTCAGATGATTGTTACTGGTTCCCTGGATAAAGCAAAGGTTGCATGTACTTTAGAGAAAACTTACACAAAATAAAGTAGAAGTTGCCAACCTGAAAAACAGCTTCATCCCTTTAGATGGATATACTTTAGAGTTATACTTCTTTCAATATTAGTTAATACTGAATTTGAATTAGGAAGTTTTCTATGGTTCTGATGACCTGACCTCAGAGAATTTTTTTCTTGCCAAGTGTTTTAGTGCATAATCAAATTATGTCTGTTGCAGTTTTTGGGATCTCTAATACCGTCCTGTAGAGAACCTGAGTATCCTGAATCCCAAGTCAAATATAAGTAGCATTTCAATTACAGGCTGAATTTAAGAACCATTATTCCTTTGATATGTGCTTGCCCTCACATAACAGCTGTTGACAGATGTGAAATCTGCAATTTTTGAGAAAGGTGAGGAATTTCTAGGAGCTTCTAGGTGTAAAAGTTTCCCCTTTATTTCAGGACAGTGAGTTCAATATTCCATTGCTTTGCCTAGCCTTGATACACCTTGAATTTTGAAAATAAAACCCCCAAACAAAGAACTCAAGCAATTAAAAAAAAAAAAAGTTAAAAATATTAGTGAGAGCAGTCTACCAAATGCAAGTAGAGATAAGAAATAGACCTTGAACTGTGTTGAAAATATCCAGGAAATAAACACTTGATTGTTCAAGTTATTTTAAATATTGAGCAGAAGTAGCCTGAGTTGACCAGGACAGTAATGTCAGAAAACATCTGTTAAAGAAAACTGAAATACAATTGTAGCTGTTGCAATTTTCAAAAAGCATTTGAGTTTTCTGCTTTTCAGCCTAAATATCATTGACAGTAATGTAGCTATAAATGTAATTGGAGTCAGAGAAGAGACATCCAAGCCTCCAACTTTTTGATTTTTATTTAGCACTTTGGATAGCTGCACTTCAACTCACAATAAATCTTCACTCTTCAGTCTCAGAGTGTCAGCGTAGTCAATTAAATAAAAAAAATTGCAAAGCCTCTGTAGAATGCTTTCCAATGAACCTTGATGATAGTGGAGGATAACAGAAGTAAAATAGTCCTCTAATACAGCAGTAGCAAATGTTACTTTCTTTTGCACCAATTCATTAGATGCTATTAGCATTACAAGAGAGAAAAAAAAAATGTGCTCTCTTTTGGCTTTATAGTTTATTTAGAAACCCAATAAAAAAATCCAAACCAAAA
>VXBQ01011833.1:0-55108 GCA_013400175.1 Phainopepla nitens | reverse complement strand
GCCTCCGCCGAGCCGGGCCCGCTCCGAGCCGGGGCTCAGCCGAGCGGGGCTCCGCCGCCCTGGGGCTCCCGCCGCCTGCGGGCGCCATGGGAAGCTGTGCCCCAAAGTACGGGTCCGGCTAAGGCTTGGGTGCCCTCCTCCCCCCCGGGTTCCTGCGGCTCCTCAGGCACCCGTGCTCCCTCCTCAGCGCCCGCTCCCGCTGCTTTGGCCAGCTCGGCGTCTGCTGCGGGGGCTCTGCGTGACTGGTGACTGCCACTCAATAAAATTGAGTACTTGCCGGGTTTTTTTCTTTTCCTTTCTTTTTTTTTTTAAACGAGATTAAAAACTTCCACGAACAGTCAGTTCCATAAAACAGACACGTTATGTGTCAGCTGGTATCACTAGAGCAGCAATTTTGGCCCGCGGTATTTTACAGCACTCTTTCACAAATGAGGAAAGAGAACCAAACCCCAAAGTTTTATTTACTGCCTTGAAGTTATGCATTTTCTCTGTTTAATTAGCAATGTATTTGATTTATACGTGATTCAAATACAGTATCTCTCCTGCAGTATTTCAGATGTTGCAGTTTTGGATCTATCTGTGTTACAAATAAGTAGTGTCTTGCCCGAAGGGTTCGGACAATGCTTCAAGGTGCATGGTGTGGGTTTTTTGGTTATTCTCTGCAGGGTCAGGAGTTAGACTTGATCTTTGTGGGTCCCTTCTGGGCCAGGACATGCTGTGATTCTGTGTGATGGCTGGATATTATGTGGGTGAACTTACTTTAGAATTAGTCATTTAACTTCCTTGAATTTAATTCTTTTTAGCAAGCCTACCCTCCCATGCCATCACTGTAGAAGTGTTTCTAGCTATTTTAATGTTTCTTTACTAAAGTATGGGTCTGTTTCTGTGCACTGGTGGTGCAGGTGCTTTAAGAACCAAAATATTTTGCATCCTGTTACCGAGTAATACAAAATTTACCTTTCATGGGACCTCGGGTGTGAATGCCTGCCAGATCCATTCATTCCATGTGCAGGCTCCCTAAGCTTGTCAGCCGTGTGAACAAGAGAAGTTCCAGCGTGCTGTATCAAAATAAAAAACCTGATAGATCCAGAGATTCTTATACCAATGTCTGGAATGTTGGTGCTTGGCAGTTGCTGCTCCACGTTGTGATTTCTGTTCTTTGCAGGCTGGCCGTGCATTTTAAAGAAAGGTCACGCAACCAATGCTAAAAATTGGAGCCTGCTTTTGTACGTTATATTTCCGCTGATGCCCTTTCTGGCTCTGTTCTTTGTCTGGGAGTAGACTAGACTATTTAGGAAGTTTGTAGACAAAGATAGTGGGAACATTGAGAAGACCAAAGAATGCTCAGTTGTAATAAGAAGTTTAAATGCCCTTTGGGACATAATGATCAAATGTAGCAACATAATCTAAAACCGGAAGGAGACTTCAAAGTAAAATATTGTTAATTCTTTACTGTGCAACATTTCTGCTGGGATGGCATCAGTACAGAGATATAAAGACAGAGCAGAATACATTGAAGGCTGTTTTCAGTTTTCTGCTAAGGTAATTCTGTATACCTTAGTGAAGTTGTTAAAAAGGTGCACTCAGAGAAGAAATCGATCAAGCAGAACATTCAGAACGTGTGATCACTAGGGTCCTTAAAATAGTGTGTGGGTCTGAATATCTCACAGATTATTAGAAGGTTTGTATTAATGCGTGGGGAGAACAGGCTTTGATTCACATTGATATTTGTGACTCTGGAGTTCTTCATATTGGTTCACCTTTAACTACAGCTGTATGGGATGAGCCAACAAACCACCAAGAATAATCCTATGGCTCTTAACAGTAGCCATAAAATCATTAACTGGGTCACTTACCCTAGTGGGGTTTTACGCTGCCAGTTGCTTTAAAGGAGCCAGCAGAAGGCTGCTGTTGCATCTGAGTCCCTTATTGCTTTGGGAGATAGATAATGTGCAGCTCTGAGGTAAACTGTAAGTGTAGTAAATGTCTGGGGTTAGGGATTTTTTGCCCTTTGATCCTGATGCATCAGTTGCTTCTCAAATGGTGCTTACTTTTGGTAGTTTTAGCCAAATGTAGGAAGATTTAAATGGTAGCAGTTTGGCCATGAATGAGACACGTCTTCTGAGTGAAAATGACACTAGGAGCAGTAAAAGTTGGTTTAAAAAATGTTAGTTATTAATAATGTTGCTTAATTAATAGTATGTGTAGAATACTAGTCTTAATCAGGTTGCTGGCTGTAAGTCAATTATTTATTTTGTCTTTTTAAGGAAATCCGACATAAATCCAGTGACTATCCTCACAGAGTTGCAAAATATCCGGAAAACAGAAATCGAAACAGATACAGAGATGTTAGTCCATGTGAGTATCTTTTCTGCAGTCACTGCAGTAAGCTTACTAGACTTTCTCTTACCCTGTTGACACTGGAGGTGGTAAGTCAAGGTCATTGCAAATTTTGCATTTTGTTTATTTCTGTGGGCATGTATCCTGTGACAAATGTGGGATTTTTGGTAACACATACACAAATGTGTATGACAAGAGTGAGAAAAGTCTGCATGTTAAACTCACTGTGCTGAATGGTGAATGAGAGGTAGTTGCAAATCATAGTGTATAGGTAATTTTTTGTTACCTGCCGAGTAATGTTTAGGGATATTTTTTCACAGGAAAATTATTTAATAGTGCTTTATCTGTTGTAAAAAAGTGTAGAGATTAAGTTAATACACCTTGACTAACAGAAATATTTTCTTTTTGGACTGAATGATTCTATGCATTTTTAAGGTGGTGTGGATAAATGCCACTCAATTTCCACTGTTGCTTTTAAAAATGCTTGAGATTTTCTTGGTTTTGCCTGTATAGTAAATTAGGTATGTAGTGCTTTTTACTTCTACTGATTGCCATAAAATGGTCTTTTTGACCTAATGATCTCATGTCTCATGTACAAAAACCTTTTTTTTAGACCAGCTTCTCTGCCACAGAGATGTTGTGGGCTTCTTTTCATCAGCATTTTACTTCAGAAATTGTAGGCCAAAATTATAGCAAAAAGATATGTGAGCTATAGATAGAGGGGGGAAGTTACACAGTTTTAATTTTTTTGCAGTATATTAAAATTGGGACAAGTAGCATATTTATGTATTCCTTATGAAGTTTTCCAGAATAGTGAAGGATCCTAAGAACCACCTTGTTACTGGCTCTAGAGTTTGGAAGGATCGCTGGTATATTGGGGTTTTCGTTTGAGAGCCTGATCTGAATACCTATGGTAAGATTTGGAGAAGTGCTGAGCTCCTTGTTTCCAGCTGAAAGCTGTGGTGACAGCATGAGCACAGCACTTCTCAAAATGGCACGGGAAGGGTCTCGGGTGGAGTCACAGCGGTCTGCTGCAGCGCTGCTCCTTAGGCTGCTGCCAGGCGGCTCCGCTGGCATCTCAGCAGCCCTGCCATTCACTGCCTGGTGAATCCCTGCCACGGCTCCAGTCTGCCCCTGCCATTCACTGCCTGGTGAATCCCTGCCACGGCTCCAGTCTGGCCCTGCCATTCACTGCCCGGTGAATCCCTGCCGCGGCTCCAGTCTGGCCCTGCCATTCACTCCCCGGTGGTGAATCCCCACCGTGGCTCCAGTCTGCCCCTGCCATTCACTGCCCAGTGGTGAATCCCCACCGTGGCTCCAGTCTGCCCCTGCCATTCACTCCCCAGTGGTGAATCCCCACCGTGGCTCCGGTCTGGCCGCTGCTCCGGGGCTGCTGAGCCCCCGCGCTGCAGGCTGACGGAACTGAGCTCAGGAGCCAGCGCACGGCCCCCTGGCTGCGTCCGCGTGGCATCCACTGGAGCGGCGTCCGGCACTCAGGGGGATCGCTCGGCTGAGGCAGGGCGGGGCTCGCTGACTTGCACCCCGGGCTCAGGAGATGGGCCTCAGCCAGGCCTCTGGTGCACACCCGTTGGTCTGTGCACAGGCGCTTGGGTGTCCCAGCTTGGCTCCCCTGTTGCAGCATTAGCATCTTACCTGTGCTGAAAGAGATGTCCTGCTCACTTTCTGTTTCCTACCTAAGCTGCAACAGGGGTTGTAGGACAAGAAGGCAGGAAATTAGATTTGAACTCAGAAGTCCCAGCTTCTAGTCCTGGGTCTAACATCCTCTACAATTGCTATGTCAAAAACTGTATCCGTGCATTTATCTACCCTTTCTCCCATACATGAATGTAATTTACGCAGAGAGAGTGAAAATTTCCTTTCAAACTGTTTGTGCTATTTTATTTCTAAAAATTGTGTTTCTAAAATAAATAAAAATATAATGTATTATTTAAGTAGTACCTAATAATACCTCCAGTAGTACCTTACAGATGGGACTTGTATTCATCTCTTGCAGTTATTTGGAGCTCAATATTTTCCTTAATCATGGCAAGCGTTTTACAGTAGTGAAGAGCATCAAATGCCTTTGCCTTAGTCGTGGCAAAGCCTGCTTCTGAAATGCCTGTTTAGCCAGTAGAAAAAATATAAATGATTGTGTTAATTCCTGGACCCAGTGCAAAAGCAGAGAGACAGATAAAATCTAGTATTGAAGTAGTTGTTGGGCTCAGGGGAAGGCTAGAGCTGTTACCCTCTGTTACACTAATAAATTATTACATGATGAATGCACTGAATAAGATGGTGAAGTTTATGAAAAATGTCTCAGTTTTTAGCATTTATGAAAGAAAGATGGTTTGAAGTGGTCCACCTAGATAGCTTGCAGAGCTGGGCACTAGGAACAAAGCTGTATCAGGACAACAGAGCAGAACACTGTGTTTGAAGTAGTTAATTCCTCCCAAATTTTACTTCTGTGTTTTCAAATATGACTCATAGTTGCTTCAGTAAGAATGATGAGAATCAGGAGTAGAAAGAGACCTGGAAGGAAGTGTATGATAAATAAGATTTCAAGGTAGCAGTGCCTAAATTTCAAAGCAGCTAGGACAAAAGCTGCATGGTTTGGTCACTCTGGTGAACAAATCTAATAGTGGTGCATGTATGCAAGGACCTGGTGTTGCAGAAACGTGAGACAGCTCAGTCTCACACAATCTTGACGTCTTAGTCCTTCACTTTGCAAATTTTGCTGCTTTTTAATAATATTTAGATGAAAAACAGGTGATGCTAATATTCTAGAACAGTCAAAGGTCTTCAGAACCAGCTGTTGGACTTTTAAGATATAGCTACTTAATCATATTGTAAGACATAATTTAAAGAAAGAGTTTTATTTCTCCAAAAGTAATGAGAAAATGGTTTGTTAACCATGGTAGCCACCAGGCCTATCTAAAATCTGAGGTGGTGTGTCTGCAAGAGGAAATGCAAAGATTGTTCACTTTTACAGAAAATACGTCAGTTGCGAGTCCAGGAAAGGATATTTTGGGTTGGTTTGCCCTATTTCAACTGTGATACCTGGGACAAGCACACTGAAACAAACTTGTGCCTGTTACATACATTTCTAGGTAAAAATTGATTTCTGTTTGCTGGGAAAGGCTAATCATCTCTGCCCATTACAGCTGAGTTTCACAGTGTTTCCAGTTTCATAAGTATTTTTGTTAGTGTCCATTTTTGTTGGCTAAAGATCTGTAGCATATATAAGTTTGGTTTGGTAAAAGCCCTAGAGAATTACTGCCTAGCTGCAATAAAATAGCAGTCTAACATTTTGGTATTAGTCTAGAGTAGGCAGAGGAGTATTTTGGCTTGATAGTACTGAAACAGGAAGTTAATCTGAAATAGGTTTGGTTTGACAGCCAGTAATTTCCGGACAGATGAAACCGTTTCTCAGAAAACGCTGTTAACAGAGGAAGGTAACTTGTGAGGTTGTTATTCTTTATTAATAATTTTACTAAAACTCCAAAGAGTACTGTAATTAACTTTCTTTCTAAATCTTATCCTTAGTTATCAGAGGAGTCCAGTGTCTCAGATTGACTGTAAACACCTTTATAGCTGAGTTCTCAGATTTACAGGCAAGAAGGAAATCCCCGCAGGAAAATTGGCAGGATTTTTTTTTTTTGCCTTTTGCTTCTGAAGGGTAGATGGGGGTTTATGCAATTTTCTCTTCAGCCTTCCTTTGTAATATGGTGTGTGACTGAAGGACCTGGGTCATCAGAGCATTTTTGCTGATTGCTCATGTTTCTTTTGGAAGATCTTTCAAGGTGGTGATTTCTCATGTTTTCTTCCTGTAGCCTTGACTAGATTTTGTGTCAGATCTTTCAACCCTAGGCTTACATTTGGCATAGAGTACAGGAGAGGAACATGAAGACGATTGTGCTTTACAAGGAACAGAGTTGGAGCTGATTTGAATGGTTTTAGGCATGGTGCTGATTGAATATTATTGCAGGAATGTTCCCTTTCTGTCCTGTGTTTCAAGTGTACGTACTGAGAACAGGGCGATGTTCAGCCCAAAATAAGCCTGCTGCGTTTCTTGTCCATATTAGAAGCTGACATTGATGACTTTTATGACATTATCTAATGATTCTCTAAAACATCTTACCATGTGAAACGTTGTGAAATAAACTCAATTGTGTGCTGTTGAGTTTGGAGATACTTCTTCCTTTGGAGTTTGGGAAGAGGGGAATTTTATAGCACATGCAGATCTAAACTTTAATGTGCCTTAAGAATTTTTCCTGTAGTCCTGCTTACAAGCATAAGGATGCTGTGCAGTGGTGACGTGTATATTTCAGTATGAGTACATTTCAGCAGTGAGCTAGGCCATGACTGTTATGATGGCATTCCTTATGTACCACCAGTGACAGGGTGGTGAGAAAAAGTCATTTTTCCTTTCCTGTGCCTTAGGCTACCTCTGAAGCTTGAGACTGTAAGTGTAGTGACAGAGTATTGCAATTTGAATAATTTAGCAGCTCAGGTAGACTAGATTTAGATTAGTGAAATGGAGGGGATTTGCTGTTGGCGAGAAAGGTCAGGCAGGGTCACTGGGATGGCTTGCGGCTGCATGTTTTATTTATGACTTTCTTTAATCCACTAAATAGCATTTCTCCTTCCTCTATTGTTAATAGCTCTATATTTGAGGGACCAGAGACATCTCTCGGATAAAATATAATTTTGAAGTTATACAGTATTCTAGAAACACAGTTGTTTTGTAATAAAAGTCTTCCATTAACCAACTGCAAGAACTGTGTGATGTGAAATGCCAAAGATTTTGTATCTTGGTTTTAACTGAATCTGTCATTTTCTGTTGAGTAGGGGGTGAGCAGATTGATGAGCATTGTGAAGTCTTGGCATTATTTGATGATTTGTCCATTGTCAGTGGGCCGGGGTTTCACTGGAAATGAGTATCAGAGCTTGCTTATCTCAGACAGGGTCGTTTTGGGAGTGTTTTTTTTCTCAGTGCAGGAGCCAGAATGAGAATAATTTTTAAGGTTTCCACTTCCTTTTCAGGCTGCATAGTTTGTTGAAATAGGGGAATTAGCACTTCAGAAAATGAGTACTGTATTTTAGCTGCTGTGGGCATGGCAACACAGAAGATAAATCTTATCTCAAAGATAGGTTTATCATTCATATAAATCTGAGTACTTTGTAATTGGAAATTATACGCATACGGGAAATACATTACAGCTAACTCGCTGTCAGAAGTTGGCTTGCTTCAGTTAATTCAGAAGAGCAAGCCAGGGTTTGAATGAGGTTTCTAGGTCATTGTGTCCTTTAAGAACCTCATCCCTTGAAAGAAGGGAAATCAATATATTCTAGTGGTTTGTTGGTTTTTTTTTTGTCCTGTGGAGTGTCTGCCAGAATACTTGCAGGATCTCCTCTGTTTTAGTTGGGGAGGGAGAGGGAGGCTGTCTCTGCATGGAATTAATTGTTAAAGGGACTTTAAAAAAAACAACAACTTGCAGAACTTTATTTGTCATGTTTACAAAGCAGAGTTTATAACAAGGGAAGGAATGAATCTGAGAATGTCGGGATTGAAGTAGGGAACCTCGTGAGAGGCTGCAGTTTTTAGCCCCTGGGCGCGGTAGAGCAGCTGCCGCTGGGTGATTAAACTGTTAACAGCGCGTGCTTGCGTCACCTTTCCGAGAACGCTGGTACCGGTATGTGTGATTTACTATAACAAGATCTTAAGTTTTTCCTGTTGGCAAATGACATGTAATATTTACAGAGGTCTTGGTTTCTTTCCAGTAGAAACATTTCAGATAAAGTGATACATGAAAGGAAAAAGTAATGCTTTCCTATCCCAGCAAAATAATACAAAGAGATATATTTTACTTTCAAATGCACATGTGTCTTAATTTTGCTGTGTCTTGGCTTTGATAATATTTTTTTTTTCTTCACACAGGGGTATCATAAATCTTTTAAGACTCCTGAAAGTTAAGATGGTGTTGCCTTACAGCTGGAATGCTAATGAAAACAGACTAACCCAGTATATGTCTCATGCTTTTATATAAAAAATAAAATTTCAGCATCTTTCTGTTCTCTGCATGTTCATATGTGACTGCATATAAAAGCTAGGCACTAAGGGAGGTCGGGCAACAACCCCAAATTTGAGTGTTTCAGCAGCAGCAAAACAGTTCTACTTTACTGTTGACTTCTTTACTGGAGTCCAACAAGATCATCTTTGGCAGTTGCCAGTAGCAGATAGATGAGGGGGAATGTAAAGGCACATCAAGACCTAGTAAATGTACTTTTCCCAGGTTTCCAAACACCTGGGAAGTAGTCATATTAAATTGTACAAGCAGTATGTAGAACAAGAGTCTAATTCAGTAACTGTTTTTCGATTGCCATCAGCTTTTTGCCTATCCAGGTTTATATTTATGGATTTCTGAGATAAGCCTTGTGCTGCACAGGCTGGCTGTGAGTTCAGCTATTACAGTTGTGCTGAATTTGATACTTGGTAGTTGCTAATGTCAAAGCTCATGGCTTTTTGTATTTCCCAAAGTGTTTGTCTAAAGGAAGTGAGCCTTTTGGTGCAAGGATAGGTGGGCTGGCATCTTAACAGCAGTCTGGGCCCTGATTGAGTTTTGTGGGTTAGACTAGGTGAATTTAGTTTTAGAAGCCTGTATTGCATCCTAATTCACTCTGCTGTCAGTTTGCATATGGAATCTCTTCCATCTCTTCCTGAAATATGTTGAAGTTTCTTAAATTAATTTTAGTTTGCTATTTTTTATTTACTCTTCTTAGTCTGCTAGGTGTTGAGTTTCAGGAGGTTTACAGTCAGTGGAATCTCTTTTTCTGGCATGCAGTTGTGTACAAATTTTAAAATGAAAGTGCTGCTTATTTAATAGAGTGACTGATAAATGGCTGAAGGATTACTTACTGTGAACAAGTCTGATTACCTAAATGTCTCCTCGAGGTTCATAAATCAGGTACTAAAAGTTCTAGGAACAGCCACAATGACTTTTTATTATGCAGTTTTTTAGTTTGGCATTATGATAATCTTACTCATATTAATGGTAGAATTTTAAACAGAGTCCTTTGCTTGCCTCTACCATAAACAGGGGAATTGTCGGTCTTGCTTGTGGAATTTTGAGATAAAACCATGTAGTTAGATTAGGCTTCATTTAGTTGGATGATTTGTTGAATATTTTTGGTTTTGCATGTGCCTTTTCAGTATTTTTATGTTGTATAATATTAGACAGTAGCTTACAGGGCAAATGAACTTGATCAAAGCCTGGCTTGAATTACTGCAGGTAGATTTTATTGGGGTTTTTTTAGCTGTGTGAGCTTAACTTAGTGATTCTACGTCAACCTTTGAAACTTCAGTTCACCAAAAATCTTGGGATTTTGAACTTAGTAAATAATGCAGTGGAGTGATCTAGTGTGATAGGACATTGTTGTCTGGTGTGAGTTGTGGTGCTGTTGTTTCAAGGAGATGCAGCTGTAGAGGGATGACTTTGAGGACCTTTGGGCTTGTGTGGGAGGGTTATTTTGTTTGATGGGTATTCCAGTTTTCTGAGCAGCTTCTGTTAATAGCTGCCTGAAATTGCTCTGATGGAATGCCGAGGAGAGAATGGGACAGTTCTCAAAGTTATGTGAGAAATTAGTTTCACTTATATTTGTCGTTTGTGTCATATGGCAGAGTTTCGTTCCAGTTGCTTGTCAGACCTAATCTCGCCTGTTAGAGAGTATTCATCAAGATGGATGCATCATTAATTCTCAATTTTCTTGGAATTTTAGATGACCACAGTCGTGTAAAACTCCAGAACACCGAGAATGACTATATCAATGCCAGCCTAGTGGTCATAGAAGAAGCCCAGAGGTATTATATTTTAACACAGGTAAGTAGTACAATTACTGGATTATGACTGGGATTGAGACTCTAGGGAGGGGGATTTGGAATTGTTCTTGTCTCCATGAATTACAAGTATCTCATATTAACTGCCAGTGCGATGTAGTTGCGAACAGATTATTTTATGTTTTAAGAAAAGCTAAAGGGGATATTGAAGTATGAGTAATTTACTGCAGATGAAGCTTCTCAAATACTTCTTGCTCTTTTCTTCAGTTCTTTTGTAAATAGGTTACAACAGTGCTTGTACCCCATAATCCATCTTGTACCTTCTGAGCAAGCCCATAGTAGCTTTTCTTCTAACAGCACAATAGTATTGATGCTTAAATCAAAATATCCCTTCCCTGAGTTCTTACTGTTTTGTTGTTTGGGTTTGTTTGTTTGTTGTTTTTCTTTTTTTTTTTTTAAAAAAAAACAACCACCCAGCCCTTTTAAGTCCTGGAATAATCTGTGCAGTGTGGCTACTTTCTTGCCTGCCATTTCTATCATTCTGTTAATAATTTGTTTAAACTTAAGAGGAAGACTTTTTCCTGTTTCCCACAGTGAACTATTAACTGTGCTCAAACACTGCTTTGCCTGTAAATCATGCCTGTTTTTGTCCTTTTTACTACCCAGGGTCCTCTGCCTAATACATGTTGTCATTTTTGGCTAATGGTATGGCAGCAACAAACCAAAGCAGTTGTCATGCTGAACAGGATTGTTGAAAAGGAATCGGTAAGTGACACTAGGCCTAAAGTTGTAAAATAAGCCACACAATTTTAATACAGTTGGATTGTTACATTAGAAGAACTAACAAACATTCTCACTGGTGTACAGTATAATGTGTATTTAATATAACAGTGAAGTGAGAGAGCTAAGACATACAGTTCAGTTTGGTGAAAAGAGTATCTAACAAATGTACATCCAGAAAGATGAAAGTAACATTCTGAGAAAGGATGTACACATAGAACTGGTGAGGAGTAGAGGCAGTGTAAGATGTTCTAGGACAAAATGGAAGGTGGGAAAACAAGTGTCTTTAGGTTAATTCTTGTAAATGTATTTGTTACATAGAGATGTTAGCTGGAATAATGAAGGCAGACTGCTGCCCAAGAACTGTTAAATTGGTCTAGTTATTTTTGATTCTTCAAAACCAGTGGCATATGTGCAGAATACACAAATCTTCTGTTATGATGCAGTTTTTCTGTTCCTGTGCCTAAAAGCATTGCAGATTTTTGTTATAAATGCATGTCATTTGAGGTTTCTTTTTTCATTTTATTCAGTGCAAATTAGTGGAAAAAAAAAGACTGATCTGTTAAAAAGTCACCTATTTTCTTAGGCAAAAATTTTCCTACAGGAAGTTTGAGTGCAGAGCAAGAGGAATACAAGACAGAGAATAGTTTTGCTTTGGTTTGTTAGTTCATTCTTTTATATCACTAGATCCTTCCAGTATTCATCAAGACTGGGTGGAACTGGGTGGGATAGATGAGTTCTGTAAATGTGTGGGTGTGCAAGTCAGAAACAAAGTGGGGAAAAGAAGCTGAAGTAGCTGAGCAGAGATCTCAGTTCCCTGTAGAGAACTAGAGGGGGCAGAGGGAAGGCTTAGGATGTTAGCCATGTGATGAAAGAGAGCATAAACACATAAAGCTGGAAGGCATACTAGCTGCTGAAACAATTGTAGTAACTTGGCTGTAAACATTATGGACTTCAAGAATTCTTCAAAGTGAGAGCAGGTACTTGAGTCCACTGTGTTGAACAGTGTGGTCTCAGAATCTGCACTTGCAAAGCCCAAGATACTAGGATATTTAACAAAGTGTTTCTTTTTTTTTTTCCCTTCTTTTTCTCCCTCTGTAAAAAAAAAAATCCATTAGGTGAAGTGTGCACAGTACTGGCCAACAAAAGAAGAGGAAGTTATGACATTCAGTGAAACAGGTTTCCGTGTGAGACTAGTGTCTGAAGACGTCAAATCCTATTACACAGTGCATCTCCTGCAATTAGAAAATATCAACGTAAGCTTTTCTCAGTCTGCACAGCTCCTGTTCATGGGCTTAAGTGTGTCATGAGAACCACTTAGCATGATGACACTTCAGGTTTGAGTGAGCTTTTACACTGGAAATTTTAATGCACTTGGCTTCTGAGAATGTTGAAGATGTTTGTGTGGAAATAAGCAAGTGATTTAGACCTCAATCTATACCTTAGGAGAGATAACATCTTTGGCATTTGTATACTTCTATTTTCCATTTGCAGTACCTTAACATGCTGAATTCTAAATGGTGGTAGTGTGATTCTAAGAGGAGCTGTAAGAATTAACTTAAAGGGAGGAACACAAGAGTGGGAAATTCTGATTTCCTTTGAATATCAGAAACCTGACTGAGTAATTACTGGTTTGTTTTTTTTTTTTAGTGGAACTTGAGTTGTCCGTGTAATTTAGTCCAGCTGTCTTAAGTTTTTGGGGGGAGGGGTGATTACCACCTGTAGATAGGTAACTTTATCTCCTCTTGCTTACCTCCCCTTTTGCTCCACAGGACCAACCATCCTTTTCTCTTAAAAAATTAAGCACTTTGACAATTTAACCAAGTTAAGCTCAAAAAAATTGTTCCTGGCCTGAGCTTGGGTTGGAATTTGCTGCTTCTGTTTCAGAGTGGAAGACAGGATTGAAGAGCTTGTCTGTTTGTTCCAGCTATGTCTTGTAAGATATTCTCTCTACCTATAAATCTTGCCTTATATTAATTGAAAGTGCTAGTATGGCAAGTTTTCAAGGTTGTCTTTGTCAGAGAATTTGGAAAAGGAGAGCTTGAAGATGTTCTGCATGTTGTTTTATAGAACTATTGATATATTTGTTCCCAAATACTTGAATTTATAGTAACTGTTGATGGTATTCTGAGGTAATATTCATTAATTCATAACCTCCCTCATGAGATCAACATGCTAAAACTTGGTATGTTGTTCCTTGGTCTTCTCCATGTTAGAAGAGCTTTATGAAATATTGTCCTGCTGGCCTGAAGAATTTCTCTTTAGTTGTTTATTGACAGCAAAGGCAAAAGAAGGGTGAGTAATGCTGGCTAGCTAGTGCTTGAAAAAGAGCAACTCTTCCTTTTAGAAAGCTGAGGCGAGTTTTCCTAACTACCAAAAGGCTTATTCATGGAATTTTTCAGCTGATGTTGTGTCTTACTTATAAACTTCCTATTTTCAAAGGTTTTCTTTACATGTATATGTTTGAACATAACATTAACTGGAAAATGCAGAAATGCCTCAAGGAGCAGCGCCATGTATACTTAGTATAGTATATAGACTTGTGAGTTGGAACTATTGAGCACTTAAATTTCTGGGTTTGTTTTGGACCAGCAGTGCAGGCCTGTCAGCACTGTGCAGAGTTTCTTGTGTGTCATTGTCCTGGTTTAAGACTGCAAACCCAGGACAGTCATATGAATCAGTTTCACAAATACCCACCAATCCTTCTGTAATGAATTTTTGTTTTATCTCTCAAGCACTCTGGTAATGCTCCATGAATATTAACTCTGTAGCATAATTTTTGTAGAAGAAGCAGAACATACTTGGTTACTGAAGAAAAAAAGCTGCATAGTTTCTAGTCTAACACTGTCAATGTTATATGCAGCCTATTGTAAGAATTTGATAATTATACCATAAAACTTGTGGGAACTGAGTATTCACAGTAATTTGAAATGTGAGCTTAACTGTGTTTATTTAAGTCATTCTGGAGGGGCCTTTGGTGGAGGCAGAGTGTAAGACATTTAGCCACTCAGTGCCTGGAATATAGGATGACTCATGAACAAAATATACTCTGAATACCAAGAATACTTAAATTTTAGTATTTCCTTGAAAACAGAGAGAAACAAGGTTGTCTTTATAATGCAACCATTCTGAGCTCAAATAAGTTTGTCTTACTGCAACAAATCTCTTTAAGACATAAACAAAATAGGGGTATATGAAGAGTAAAAGGTTTGTGTATGTTGTTGCCAATGAAAACCTCTGAGTGTTTGGTTGGTTTTGTTGTCGCTTTTATTAAAGATTACTTAGAAATACAGGTGGGATTGGGGGCTGTTCTTTTTCAGGATTGTATCAAGGCATTTGTTGCTTTGTTTGGTTGTTTTATTTTTAATATTTGTTCTAGGAAAGAATTTTTGTTCTTGGAGCTAGCACAGTCCAGTAAAGCTTTGGAGAGAAAATGGTGTTTATTGGTATCTTTCCAAAAGTTTTGAAAAGATTCCTAATGTTCTTTGTTTTGCTGGTGATTATTGTAGAATTTCCTTATTATCTGCCTGACCTAGTCAGCATTTTAGAATACAGGCATTTGAAGCTGCTTTTCCACCATGGTTCATTTTGTATCCTCCATGGGTTTGGTGGAGTCAATTGTCAGCTCTTCTGAAAGTTGAGTGCTGCTTTCTACTGTAATAGCTCAGCTTCAGAACTGTTCCTTAACAGAAACACTGTGTGAAGGCTTCCACCAACCAGTGCCTCTTGGAAAATAAGGGTAGAAGGAAGATACTGTGCTCATGTTAAAATTTTTTTAATCATTTATGTGTGAAGCTGCTGAATTGCTGTGATTTGAAGCAAAGTCTCCCCAGCTTATTGGAGAAGTGATAGCGGAGGTGTATGAGAGCCTATTGTTAAATCTATAAAATAACCTTTCTGCAACAGTATTGCAGGAGAATTGTTAGATCTTGACATTTAACTTGGGAAAGACTCCACTTTGGGTTGAATATGTATTTGTATATTCTTCGTAATTGTTGCTTTTAGCTTTTTCTTTTTTTTTTCTCCTTAATATCACAACTTTATGTGTTGGTCTTTAGAGAATGAAAACTTGGTTTTCAGTAATTTCTGGTGTGGCAACCCAGATATCTTGAGAAAGATACAGTGTGACACATAATGAATGATTGTAAGCAAAACTACTGCACAGGTACTGAGCAATTCAGACAAGCTATGCCAGGGCAAATGAGCATGAGATCTTCAGGGAAACCAGGGATTGCGTGGATGAGGAAATGGAGCAGTGGAATTTGAAATTGCAGAAGGAACCTTTCTGAGTGTATCTCAGACCTGGTTTCTGGAAGTAAGAATACAGCAGTAGAAGGAGAGGTTTGCAAAAAAAAATACTTGTTGGGGGAGAAAGGACTAGGAGAAATGAACTAAATTTGATGTGACACTGGTGGTGTGATACTTCAGAGTAAGGACCATTAATAAATCCCGAGTGGAATCTTGAGTCCTCCATCTTTCCAAATAGCAAATATTTGGAAAAACCTATTAGTAAAATGGATTTTCAGCTTAGTCCCAAGCCTCTGTGTGGCTGTGGCTGTCAGATTAAGGTAATGCAAGACTGTTTAGTGGCCCTCACTACTTGATCCTGTGGATGAACCAGAATGTTTTGTCATGATTGTTTGGCCCCCTTATCCTCAGGGCCATTTTAATTTAAATTTTGGAAAACATTTTGGCCACCATGAATGAGCATATAGAGGAGGCACTGATAGAAGTTGATTTATGATTTTGAATTTCAGTTTGTGGAATATTGCCATTATAACATGCATTTTCATTTTTATATGATCACATTAGTTGTTAATGAACTTAAAGTGTGCTTATTAAATACAGGACCACTATAGGGTTGTAAGTGTGTTATGTCTTCATATATTTGACCATTTCAGTAGCACTTTGATTATGGCTTTTATAAGAAGTGTGTGAAACTTGACAGACCAGCATTTTTTTGTCTTCCCCTGTTTTACTTGATCCTGAAAGCACCAACTTAAACTTTGAGCATTTTGGTAGTGTTTTCTTCATGTTCAAACTCTCAGGTGACTGAACAACGTGAAGTTACTCCTAAGATTTTTGCTCCTTTTTGTTTCGAGTGATTGGATAGTCATTGTAAAAAGGTTATGGCAAGGCTTGTTTTGCCAGAAGTTAATCTAATGGGATATTCCTTTTCTGCTCAAGTCCTCATGTGGATCTCTGTAACTTGGAGCTTGTGCTTTGATCATCCTTTGGTTATGCTGTGGATGTTTCCAGCAGTAAGTGCAGAGCTGTGCGGTGTAGTGGCAGCTTTATAAGTTCATCAGGTTTAGCTATCTTGGTTATTTATGGAAAGCTTATGCTGGTAGTTCATAAAGCTTCCACAGTTTGAGTAATTAAAAAACAAGAACAACAACTTGTTTAAGTGTTGTCCCCATGATTATTCAAGGATTTTTTTCTTTAGGTAGCTAGTCTTAGGGAATAAATCTTGGAAAATCACATTGTGGTTGCCATAGAACAAGCTGGTTTTCAGTTACCATGCAGAAATATGTCCCTTGTGTATAACATATAAAATTTTATATTGCTGCCTGAGTCTTGAAGTCCAGGAGTTTTTATTTTAAAAGATTAGCTAGTTTCCTGGTAACACTTCAAATTAAATTAGTTGTTATTTAAATCTGAGATTTTGTCCATCAGCAGCTGTGAATCAAAAAGCCAGACCTCTTCTCGTAACAGTCCCACGTCACTTCATGTAAGTGCTGCATGGCTCAGTGGCTGGGAGTTGTTTAAGAAAGGCTGGTACAGATCCTCACAAAGGCAGTGTTTCAGCTGTACAGCTTGACTGCCAAGCACCACTTGAAAGAGCCATTCTGTTTTAGAGAGCAATGTGGGAGGTTTGAAATACTCAAATGGGATTTGGCTGTAGGATTAGAGACTGCAAATTCAAAGATGACCAGCTGGTTCCAGTGCCTCGCAGTGGGACTCTTGTAGAGAGATGAAGAGACTAGGTATTTTAATGATGAGCTGAAGGGATGGAAAATCATGGCATGGATAAAGCCTTCATACAAGAAAGGAAAGAAAAATGTAATTCTGTGGGTTAGAGCAGAGTGACATGTACAACAGCACTGTTTCATCTCTCTTGTAGAAATAACTATTTCAGATTAGTGTATGAGTAGGGTGACACTTAGCCATACCTGGTGATTTTTCTTTAGGAAGAAGATGCCAGGGCTTGTTATGGATGGGATTAGGGTAAAAACCCCACACAAGAGAGCCCCCCAACCAAACAAAAGCCCACACAAGCAAACCCCTCAGGTCACCTTCTTTGAGGTGACAAGAAAAGGCGTTTTTGCCTTCTTGAGGTGTAAGGGACGTTTTCATCGGGAATGCTCTTTCAGAATCGTGAAGTAGGGGGTATCGGTTACCACCTACAAAGACGGTCTGGATTCACAGGAAGCAACTTCAGCCTTTACTTAGCATGTGCATTTAGCTCACCTCCCTGATTTTCTTCTTAATTTTGTTTCTAAAGTGATGAATTATTTTTCTTAGAAATAGAGGAAATTGCTTAAGTGTTACTTCCAGATTTCTTATGAAAAATGTGTCTCCTTCATGATTTTTAAACAAACAGGGCATTCAGTTAATTTGTGAGTTGACTTGCTACTTGGAAAACTAGGTACAGAAGAGCAGTAGGAGAGAAAATGCAAGTTCTTTAATGCTTTGCTCCAGAGAAAGGGAAGTCCCAGTATATTTATACAATTTAGGGCCTGATACTCCTTTTTTCCCCCCATGAAATCTTAACTCAGACTCGTTTTCCCAATATCGTAGATCACACAGTTTTGTTGTCCTTGTTGAGCACCTAGCCAAAAGAAAATATTTCTGGAAGATGACTGCATCTGAGAGTGACTGGAGTCATATTAATATCCACTGTTTTCTGTGAAAGTATTGGCAGTCTTGCAGTATTGGGCACTGAAGGCAAAAGACAAGTTGGGAGACTATTTTTGTTACTGCCGAAACCATGAAATGGATTCTTTCAGTTTCACAAAGGAATTTTGTGAGTTGTCTCTCATAAGAAGTAGAAATAGACTGAGCAGATGAAGAACAGTAGAATTTATTTTAATTTCATGGCTATATTTTACTGTTGCTGAAGAAGAAAAATAGCTTTTCTGGAATACATTGATTTTAAATCTTTTGTGTTCAAACTTTGCCAAGGTTTATGTGGGTTTCCGTCTATGTGGAAAATTAAATAACTGAAATAACAAATTATAACTGAATTAATTAAAATTTAAAAACTGAATTAATAAATTATAAAAAAACACATGAACATTTCTAAAATTCTTGAGCTAAAAACAGTGATCCTTTTGTCTCAGAATCACCACGGCAAGGAGAGCATTTAACAGCAGGTCTGAATTGAGTTCCATAAAAATAGGATCCAAATTTCATACACATATTCCCTTGCTGTCATTTCAGTACTTGCAGTTGGTTGGTTGTGTTAGGAGAGGAACTCTTAAAAGCAGCTGTATGATTTTGGAATCCTCCTCTTTTACTTAAAAAAGGTAGAAGATGTCCAGCAGAAGTCTTGCTAGACATCCTGCTGTATGGGTTTTATAGCCTTTTCCAGGAAGGAATGCTTCCTGCTCCTCTCAGTAATGTGGTTAGTACAAAGGAGATGTAATACCTCTTGGCATTACAGCTTGCTCTAAGCAGGAGTGCAGAGTGTGTACAATGCTCGCATGGGTTTTTTCAGTCTTGTTCTGTCTAGCTGTCTAGTAACTGCTGTCAGCCATTGAACTGCATTATTGGTAGACAAAGAAAGGTATTTGGGAGTAAGTAGTAAAACAAACCAAACATATTATTGGAAGTATGAGAGGAAGGAAAAAAAGTGTGTGATAATAATTGCAAAGAAGAAAATTACCAACTCAGATAAAACTGCTTCAGCGTGCACTGTTGGTTGTCATCCAGCTTGAAGCAAGTTACTGGCTTGTTTATCTTAATGGGAGGTTTAAAATAGAAAATAGCCGTTGACTGAGACTGGGGAAATGCGCGCTAACTGAGCCAAAGAGGAATGCTTTCTAGTTCTAGTGTTTATTTATTTTCACTTCTAGAGTGGTGAGTCCAGGATGATCTCTCATTTTCATTATACTACATGGCCAGACTTTGGAGTTCCTGAATCCCCAGCTTCATTCCTGAACTTCCTGTTTAAAGTCAGGGAATCTGGTTCACTGAGTCCCGAACACGGACCTGCAGTGGTTCACTGCAGTGCAGGAATAGGACGTTCCGGCACATTTTCATTAGTAGATACTTGTCTTGTTCTGGTAAGTGTTTGCCTTTTCTGTCACCCCTTCCCTTCTCCTGACATTCTGCCAGCCTTCCCAATATGGGCTTTTTGGTCAGAAGGCCTTAAAAATATTGAAGCTGATGACATTCCGGTGGAAACTTAATTTAAGACATCGTGCTTTTTTTTTCTTCGCATTTTGATGACAAAAACACAGCTCTTAAAATGCATTTAGAAATCCCTCTTGAAGTACCCCAGGATGATTATATATTCTCAAAGCTTCCTGGAAAATAAATTGTAAACATTCTTTTCCTTTTACGTAAGATGTGCTTAGAAAAGGTTGAGGATTGATTGATTTTTTTCCATGTGAAAAAGAGTTGTGAATATGTATTGAGATGATTGAATCTGTAAGTCTTTTTGCCCAGAGCCCTTTTCTTAAGCATGCAGAAAAATTGTTGTTGTTATCTGAACTAGGATGAGAACTCAGGCATGCCCCTGATTCTCCTGCAGTGTGTAATGGAGGGTGGTGCAGAATTTCCCCTGCTGTGCAGCCCTCTGGGTAGCGGGGCTTGGTAGCCGGTTCCAGTGCCACATGGATGTATAGATTTCTTGATTACTTAGTGAACTGCATCATCTGTAATTGCTCATGACATGACTCAGCTTTGAATGTTAAATAACATTTTAAATAAATCACAATTTTTGTTGGACTTGAAAGTCCAGGCACAGAGTTTTGTCTTTGTGCTTGGTAATAGTGAAAAGGACAGCAAGGGTTTAACTGAAATAGAGTTGCAGTTAAATCACGTTTTTTGGTTTGGTTAGATCCTCTCAACTTACTTTTTTTGTTGTCTTTTTTTTTTTTACTTCAGTTTTTCTTTGGTTTTATGCATTTTGAAAAACATAGGAATATATTTTGATGCAAACATACTTCAAAAACACCCTGTGAATGTAATGCGGGGACAGCCGTGTGCATTGCTTGGGTTCAGGGTTCTGCTGTAAATAAGGAAACCTCTGCCACAGTCAGTCAGTCTGAATTGCTGTTCTGTTCAGAAGCAGTAGGAAATACTGCTTTACAGCTCTGATTCTCATAAAACTATTTCAAAGTCTAAATACAAGCCTGGAAAAAATTGAGCATATCTAAATGTCATAAAATTAAAGACTTAATATTAGGATACTGATTTATTTGTTTAATACATGATCCTTGATTTGTTCATGGTAAGTTTTCATTAGATGGTTTGTGTTTTTCCTTCAAAAACAAATTAGAAACTGTTTGAGATGTTAATCTTCCATATAACTTACAGGAGCATAATATGGAGAATTTAATTTTTAGATTTAATTTTGACTCATTTTTACTTGTAATTACTTTTTATATACCACTGACACTTTCAATGTAACTTGCTTTACAGATGGAAAAAAAAGACCCATTTTCTGTAGATATTAAGAAGGTATTACTGGATATGAGAAAATATCGAATGGGACTTATTCAGACTCCTGATCAACTGAGATTTTCATATATGGCTGTAATAGAAGGAGCAAAATTTATAATGGGGGATTCAACTATACAGGTAAATGTTTAGCTCCATGTATTTGAACAGCAGATTGCAACAGTAGTAAAAAAATTGCTCCAGATTATTTTAAAACATGTAATTTTGTGGGGTTTAAATAATTAGACTTTTTCTTTTTCATCAGATGCCTAGGAGGTATCTCAAGGTATCTGTTTGGTGCCTTCTATCAAACTAAACTTTTAACCCTGTGTATGTGTCTCCTCTTAGATAAAATAGAAAAATAATTTGTGTGTCCAAATATTTAAAAAACCAAAAGTTTCAATTGATATTTTCAATACTAAAAAGAGAAAGTAATGCCCAGTATCACTTTGATGATAGCAAGAATCTTTTTTAGAATTTCTTGAGCTTTGTTATTTTCTTGGCAGATAAGTTACCTGATGCTATAGATAATATTTATTGGTAAAGTTGCCTTCTTTCTTCATAGCCTTTAAAATTTGTGTTACAGTTAGTACAGTCTAGCCAAATGTAATGATTTTGAGTGCAAAGAGATTACCGAATTCCACTCTTTCATCAGTGTGGCTTGCAGACATAACAGCTTACAGCTTTAAGCGGCTGGGGCTGGGTGGGAGGGAGAACTGAGAGGAGAGGCTTTCAAAAACATTTAATTCTGCTTTCATATGCTAGGGCTTTTTTATTTTGTTGGTTTCTTAAAATCACAAATAGAGCAGATAAGCTAAAACACATTTCCTTTCTTTGTGTTATTGGTAGTGGTCTTATTCTTCACTTTAACAAATATTTCTTGACTTGCTGTGTAAAGAAAGAAATAATTTTACACAACTGCTAGCCAACACCTAGAGAGTGTGCTGCTGGTCTGACACCTGTGCCATATGTCTAGAAGACTTCATGATTCATCCTAATGCTAACAGCAGTTTAGTCTCTTTAGCCTCTCTTATTTGACATTAGCCAAATGTTCATCTCTGATGTCTCCATGGATTTTGGAAGTCAGTAAACTGTGCAAACACAACTTTCACTTGCAGTGGAGGAGCCATTTCGTTGTTAAAACTCATTTTGTCAGCAGTCCATTTATAAGTGGCTGTCTTTTTATATCACTTTCTGAGTTTGATATTTAGTTTAGACCAGCAGTCTTGAAATCATTCCATGGACAGGAGTCCATTACTTGTTTTGAGAAGATTCAATTTTCAGTTCATCTACCTTATCATAGATTTCTAAAAGTAACTGAATTTTTTCCTACGAGGTATTCTATGACTTTATAGGCACTGGCTGATTTGTGTGAGAAGTGATTGTTTTTTAGGGCTGATTCTTTTCCTTCCTGTGCACTTTTCTGCATGAAATTGGGTCATAGCAAGTTCTTCAGACTGTTTATCATTAGGACAGTTATTCATTAGGGCAGAGATCTAACAAAAACAGGTTTACTTCCAATTTCCTTTTTTCTTCCATCTCATTTCAGATCACTTCTCAGAACAAGGTGAATAATTGTTTTATGACGCAGTAGATCTCTGGGCTAATGGGCCACTAGGTGAGATAGTAGACCATGACCGGCATAGATAACTCTTTGTTAAATTTTCCCAGTTCTCTCTTTTTAGGCAGTTCTTGTACACAAGGTCCTGTTGTATTTTGAAGGCATAAAAGGTAAGAGCACAGCACAGGCCTGTAGCAGGTAGAGGGAGATGGGAAGTGCTGGACAGTGCAGGATTTTATAAGACAGGATGCTTCCTAACTGTGGAGCTGCTGTGGACAGTAGAAATCCTGAAGGTAGAGGCCTCATGCCACTGCAGTGGCACCATCCTGGAAAAATAGAAAAAAGGATCATTGATGGCTGTTGGAGAAGACACATCTTGACCTAACTTGTCCTAACTTTATTTCTTCATCTAGCAATTTTTTTTTCCTGATCTGGTAGTTCCTTTACTTCTGTGACTGTTCTTTTGGAAGACATCTTGGCAAGGGGGCCCTTTAATATTAGGGGAGTGTTTGAAATATGTTCTCCTTGTTTTCAGAAACGGTGGAAGGAGCTCTCTAAGGAGGACCAAGCGCCAAGTTCCGAGCAGTCTCCTCCACACCCAACCAAAATAGCCACAGAGAAGTACAATGGCAACAGCATAGGCTTGGAGAACAAAGATCAGATGGAGAAAATAAACACTGACCTGTCCACTAAAGTTCAAGATATCACAGATGGGAACATTGAAAAGTAGGCAAAATCAAGAAACTTTTAAAAGGCAGATACACTCTCTCAAAAGGCTGAATTATTGTCTGCTTTTCTTATTGTAAAAACATTCAAGATCTTTCTGCAGTAGCAAGGGAGAACAGGTGGTATTTGACTGTCTTATTTAATTATTTTAAAAATACCACCTCAATGATTCCTTGTGATAGGGTTTTACTGTTCAGAAGTCAAGAGAAGAATAGCAAATATCTTTAATTGAAGCAGCTAGACTTCACACTTTGAAAGCATTTTCTTAACAGATTGTTGGTGTACTCCACTGTGAAGTATGAATGAGGTCCTAAAATTGTCCAGCATAATTTCATACTGATTTTTAAATACAATGCTAACTTATGTTTCAAAAAATACCTGGTTCCTCAGAAGCACAAAGGTTTTATCACATACCACTTTCTGTGTAGTGGTTGGAATTGTATCACTGGAGCCATGTATTCCCCTCTGTTCATGCTAAATCTGCCCGCTGTGAGCAGGTTCCTGTGGTTTAGCCGTGTCAGGTGAATTTGCCTTTCTCTTGGGAGTGCAGATGCCTCAGCTGGGAGGCACTGTGTCACTTGGGCCTTCCCACATGCTGCTCTCCGAATGTTGATCCATAGCCAGAGATCCAGAAACTGCGCCAGGGCTGTGCCAAGCTGAGCCATGTGGTGCACAGAAGGAGGCAGGATCTGTCCCAAAGGGCTGCAGCCCAACACAAGACACAGCAGTTCAATGTAGATAGGCTGGAATTCTGAAATAACAGCTGGCTCACCAAATGCCCCAATGAGTTACTTTTTGTATCTTCATGAGAGTTTTGAGAGAGAATGGCAGCAATTCTGTAGATGTTTGAAGGAGCCCCTCACATGAAGGAGTGAGGATATGGGTGTGTGTTAGAAGTCAAAGTTGGTTTTTGCGTCAGAGTTATGCTGTCTTTAGAGACTGAGAGGGCACTTTTGGAGACATGAATTACAAAGTTGTTCTGCTTAGTGTAAGACACAGAACTTGCATTTATTGTGTGTTCTTTATCAAGATCTGGTTTGCATCCTGAGATGAGTCCTGTGAAACCTGCATGCAGCTGTGAGTAGGGGTTGGAGTCAGTGTATCACTGAGGCTGGTGTGAACGCTGCAGTGGAGGCGCCCCTGTAAATACTGTGACACTTGCACGTGGTAGCTGGCATTGCATATAAAGGCCGCCTCCACACAAAACACCTCAGCCACCAAATGGGGCATAGACAGGAGTGAAAGACTCAGCTCAGATAATTTAACTAATTCTGTTCTCTGTCAAACTTGTAGATGAAGTACCATGCACATCTTTACATCTGTAATTTACTTATTCATGGGGCTCCACTATCTGAAACTCTACATCAAGGTCGTTAAAACTTAATAAAAGATTGCTTGGTTTGGGTTTTATATACTGCTGCCATATGCTACTGGTGGGTTAACTACTGGGAGTGTTGGAAAGAAATCTGTTCTAATATTATAATAGCCTTTTTTCCTGTTCTTCAGTGTAAGATTCACCTTTTTTTCTTTTTAAGTTCTGTCCGAAAACGACAGCGGGAGGATAGAAGAGCAAACACAGCACAGAAGCTGCAGCAGATGAAGCAGAAGCTAAATGAGACTGAAAGAAAAAGAAAAAGGTGGTTATACTGGAAACCTATTCTCACTAAGATTGGGTTTGGTTCAGTGATTTTAGCTGGTGCTTATTATTGCTGGAAAATGTATTTTTGAGAACATTCCTTGTAAGTGAACAGTAAGTGTGACTGCTCCAACAGCTAATTTTGCTGGAAGGTAATGAGTAGGGGTGTGACTTTAAGCATAAACTCCTTATTCCTGGAATGGGTACAGACTGTTACGTACAATAGAGAAGTGATGTAAACTTGATCTCATGTCAACATCTCAGGACTTTCCACTGCAGGTACTTAGAAAAATGAACCGCTGCCCCCCACAGAATTGATGTTTTTTGTTTAATATGAGCAGGTACAAACTTGCTGCAACTGTTTATACACTTTTTAAAATGGTGTTCTACCAGATCTTGAACAAATGCTGAACCATGGAGGTTTAGCTACTGAAGGCTGTCTGGATTTAAATTTACATGCCTGACATAAGCAATAAACAGTGTTGTATCATTTACATTATTAATGCAAAGAAGTTATCCTTAAATATGTGTAATGTGTAATGTACTAGTGACATGAACATAAACATTTTATATTCTTATGACCTAGGATAAATATATTTTATAATTGCATATTTAATCTTTTTGTAGTTCACTGTACTTTTAAAAGCTCAGTTTGTACAAATTTCTGACCAAAAGAATTTCATTTTGAAACTAAATGTAATTATAATTTGTGCATGAAAAGAATAGTGCAACCATTCCCCATATTTGACTCTCCAGTTTGAAATGAGCAGCTAGGGGTCTGATGAAGCACTTGCCAATTTCTACTCTGTTAATTTGCATTCCTTATTTATTTTTTTCTTTTTTTTGTAGTTTTCATTATTTAAGTAAGACTTGGATTTTTTCTAAGGCTTTTGAGAACTTAGCCCCCACAGAAAATCATACTGTTGATTAATGTATTCAGACTTCAGCTACTGTTTGAAGGCCAACATTGTTCAAGTTCTGACATTCCATTAAATGTAAAACATGTTTTGTGTGTCTATAGATTTTAATTGCTATAAAGAATAAAATCAGTAATAGTTGTAGAAAACACATCCAAGGAAATGGTAGTTGGACTTCGAAGGATGGCTCTTGGAATAGAAAAGGAATTTTGTTAGTGTTCTGCTATACCCAGTGTTTTCAGCTGTATGAGCCACTTTGGTAGCTTCACAAAGTCTAGCACTGCTTTTCAGGTTCCCCAGCACTGTATTAGAGACATGCTAGTAAAACACTTGATGACTGATATTTTGGGAGTATCTGTGCTACAGCCCCTTTGAAATTCTTGAGCACTCCCTTTCCATTACTTGGGTAGTAACACTTTCTAGATAGTAATTCAACACAAACCACTTTCTGCCCTTTAAAATACCTTTGAGTACAGAGATGGTATATGGCTGAATGTAACTTGTTGTTCAAGCTGGTATCTAGTAATTTGTAGGGTTGGATTGTACTTTGAAACAGGAATTTTATTTATTCAAGCATTGCCTTGTTGGGTAACTTCAGAGAAGTTATGTGTTCTCCTTCCGTTTTCTAAGCTTCGTTGTTTTCTGTTTGGTGTGGAGTCTTGGGGGTTTTCTTGCACCCCTTCCCCTATTTTGTAAAGCACTTCTTGGATATACTGCTGAAAAATATTCAAAAAGCTGGATGATTATTTGCTCCTTATTGAGAGGAATTGACTTCAAAGTTTTCCAATACATCCAAGCTTGGTAGTCACATACGAGGCATGGGGCCCAATTATTCTGACGTTTACTACACAAAACTAGGTACAGTTTACTCTTTCACATTCTCATTTCACAATAGCTGATACTGTTCTGGACTAGGCTGTTTGTATAGTAAACAAATGCTGAAGGGTCCAGATGAGGAAAACAAGTGTAGTTTTATGGAGTACTCGATTCGGGAGGTTGTGCGTCAGTAGAACAATTTGTTCCATGGCACTGCTGACCAACCATGGAGCTTGAATAGCAAAGTGATTGCTGGGACATAGCACAGGCAGGCAGCTCGTGTATTTTAAGACATTTCACAATTTTTACAACCACAATAACTTTGAGCCAGCAAGAAGACTGTCAAAAGATTTTTTTTCCTTTAAATTGAGGACAGATTTTTCAGTATCAGCTGTAACTGATAGTACGTGTAAATGTATGTGCCTTATAAAGATATTTTGGTTATGGAAAAATACATGGAATGTAATTTAAATGCTTTTGTAACAGAAATATTCCAGATTTTATTCTAGATACTTAAAAGCAGCTAAGGAAAAAGTGCAGGCGAAACTTGGACTGATACCACACTGTCATTTATTGCCCTGCTTTTGGCATGAGGAGGATTTCCTGGGCTACCAGTATCCTACAGGCACTAGCTCTAACTGCAGCTTGTCAAGTTGTCACTTGATATTTTTTTTTTTTTTCCCCATTCCATCTTCTAAATTCTGACTTTTCAGTTTTCTTGATCCTGAGTAAGCATTCCTTAGTTCAGGTGGGGCAGGGCAAGGGGCAGCCAATTTAGATCACCTCACACTCTGTTACCTTCATGATGCAATAGAGCAGGACTTGCACATTTAGCAGTTGTTCCGTAAAAGTTTGGTTCTGTGATGGCAAGTACCTTGGGAGTCTTAACTGTTAATAATTTAAGGAGGATGAACCAGTGCAAGCCTTGGACAAAACTATTTTGAACAGTGAATTGTTCATGATAGTATGAGAATAGTAAGTAAAATCAAATGATTGATCTCTTTGTACATTCCAGGAAATAATTTGGATAAAAATCTTCTTTCTGGTCCATCACTAATCCTTAAAACTCAAAATCTGGAGGATTGTTTTCCTTGCTGCACACTAAGCCCTTGTGATATTTTGTTATTCTGGAGGATTTAAATTTGCAGCAGTTTTGCACAGCTTGGGTGTTAAATAGGAACAAATATGGGCCAAAATGAAGACCTGTTGATCCCAGTCACCTCTATCATAGGAAATGCTTAAAGGGTGAAATTGAAGGGCATGCTTTCTTGATCCCTCTCCTCCCCCCTTCCCTGATTTCTGGCAAACTGCTGGCTAGTCCCATGCTGCTTCTAACGTGTCGCTGGGCTCTGTTCAAAATGTTACTGTGTTGGTTTTCCCTCTTCTCTGGAAATGCACCACTCAAAATATTTGATGCATCTCCAATTAAACAGTGTTGGACTCTCAGATGAAAACTCGTGTACAAATCATAATTTTTTTTTTTTCATAAAAAAAACCTAACAAACATTTGGACCTCCACTGCAAGGGGTTTGCAAGATTGGAATTAATCCTCTAGGTTTCCTATTTGTGTTCTTGGTGCAGGGACAGTCCACTTAGTGACGGTACATCTGTATTTTCCTTGAAATGTATTAAGTAAAATAATTTAATTCCGTGTGAAATAGCAATTTGGAAAAAACCTCTGGATTTGTTATGGAAGTGAGATGTTGCCAGTGAAGCGTGGCTTATTCTGTTAAACCTCGAGTAACATGGTTTACTGACATCAGTTTATGTCCCCCTGAAAAGGGAAGAGGCGTAAATGTGTATGCATGTATATGTGACTGGGTCATGCAGGCAATGAAAAAGCCTGGTTAGCTTTATGTTTAATGAATGTAAACCAAATTATTTAGTTTGCTGTTTGGCATTATAGTAAAACCTGAGACACTTGAGGACTGCACGAGAAACTAAATTAACAATGACAAAAGAGGAAGTCTTCTGCAGGGCCGAGAGGCTCAAGCAGAGGACGGCATTTGCAAAGGTGACGTGACACACAGTAGTCTTCCTGGGCCTTTTTGTTTGCCCCCAGAGTTTTAAGTCAGTCTTTCATTTTTTATGTACAAAAAATAAACGTGTTCAAAATTGTATCTCTGTCTGAGTCTTTATTTAAATTGGAAGGATAAATACTTGGAAGCCCTCTTTCAGTGTGTCATAACTGGTGGAGGAAAGCTGCTTTATGAATCAGTGTAGTGCTTGCAGAACTCAGATGCATTTTACCTGTAGTGGCTTGGGGGTGTGGTGCTGTGATCACCAAGGTCTCTTTCTGTAGGCTCTCAGAGTAGAGCCTTCCCTTGCCTAAGAACAGAATGTGCAGTGCTGGGGTGTCTTTCTCACTGCAGGAAATCTTTGCCTAGAAACAAACTCTTTTTGAGCCGTTGTAGCAGGACTGGCCTACAAGGTGTGAGAGGTGATGTGTTTTGAGATGCAGCCTGCCATAGTCCCTCTGAGGCCCAAGGAGACTTCTGCAGTGCTTGTGCTTACATGGGTGAGGAGGTGGTTTGCTGGACCTGTACTTGAAACTCTCCAGCAAGGAGTGCCTTATACTGTAACATGGAAACACGTTCTGGAAAAGCAGTGGCTTTCCAAGAGTACTTGCTCAAACGCAGTAGTTGCTCCAGGGAACACAGGAGGAGCTGTTTGGTGTTGACAGTGAGCTGCAAACCTGCTGTCAGTTCTTAGCTCTTCTTTTTTGGTTGTTTTTTATCCCCCTACTCTGTACTGAATCGGTGACTTTCTTTTGGTTGTATGTCGCAGGCCGAGACTGACTGACACCTAAGCCTTCGAGACTTGTGAATATTCTGCAGCTATAAATGCAAATTATTGACATGCAAAGCGAGACATGAGCCCCCTCTTCGGGAACAAAAAGTGAGGTCTGTTAAGTACCGAGAAGACCTCAGTTATCTGTTTACAGCGTAAACTGCACCGAGGGGATGAAGACCACCAGCAGCGTGTGCTACTTTGCAAAACAAAATAATTTGCCATCTTGTGTTTTTATAATGCCTGTATTAATGTAGAAAGATGTAAAAGAAATAAATTAGGAATTATTTTGTTTTGTACTGCCATTCTTACTGTATTTTTATACTTTTTGGCAGCATTAAATATTTTTTTAAATTGATGATGTGCTGTTGTGTGCGCATTATGTTAGGGAGAACCTGTTAAGAGTGTGTGTTGTGGAAAAAAAAGGGTTTTGCCTTAAGGTTTCCTGATACCTGTCTTAACTGGAAAACGGCAAAATTATTAGAGCGTGCTTCATGCAAGTATTTTCATTAATGCTAAGTATTGTAGTTTGATTTAGGAGGAACTCTTGCACATTTGTTTTGTAATACACCACTAAGAATATTATTTTATTAATCTGACCAGTTAGTTTGGTAATTCTTTTTATGTTTGCTAAAAAATATGCACAAAACGTTCAGAGTAACTTTGTGACAGGAAAGTGTTCTGTTGGTGATGCTTTAAAGGGAGGACAGAGGGAAAACCTGAACTCTCTTGACCCACGGTCCGGTGTAGTTAATGGGAGCTGAGGAACCAAAACAAAGCACCAAAAGTCAACGGTGTCTGTAATTAAAACAGGTTTTGGATTGTGCCATTGCCGTGTGTTCTGTGTACGGTATTTTCCTTCACGTCTCCCACCTTCTGTTCTTCCAACAAGGTCACCAGGGTTTCTGGCTCTGTGCCTTCCGTAACAGAGCTGATCTCAATTCTGCACTTGTTCTCTGATGGTTTCAGATAAACCCTAACTCACAAAACTCTGTATATTTACAATGACTGTCTAAACTGGCGTGTGGTGGGCTTTTACATGGAATTTGCACCTTGAATATTTTTATAACAGGTTTTTGTACAAGTCATAGTCACTGAAAATGAAGTGTGGGGGGGGGGAAATCTAGGCAAACTGAGGCAATTTTTGCTAAAAAAGGCAGCAGCCTGAAGTCTTGTCAGAACTTGGTCTTGAGGCCCTTTCATGGAAGCAGTCACATTTAGAGTTGTGTTGAACTTGAAGGGGAAGCTGAAGCAGGGGAGTACCTAATGCTATTACTTGAGCTAAAGACACACTTGTCACCATCCTGAAATAGTCTAAATTGTTAGTCTGGTTTGTCCAAATTTTTTTTCTTTACATGATTACCATTGTTCTCAGCCTCTGCTGGAAGAGAAAACAACATTGTGACTTTATTCATTTTCATTTTCAAGTTGTTGCAGCTGTGAAACCAGGAATGTTTATAGCAAGAGATCAAGTTCTGCCAAAACCACTGCAACAAACCCTGCTATTGTTGATTACAGGAATGGAACGGGGCCTGTTTATACCACTTGGGACATCTTTGGATAAGGCTTTCAGCTGTTCATGCCTTTTGCCTTTAGCTATGGTTTAGGTTTTCATTATTTCCCCCCTCTTGGGAGTTGTGAGTAAGCAAGCAGTGGAAATGTGAACTACTGGAAATGTACACGTGCCTTATTCTACCTGCTGCTATCACATGCAACTAGTTTATCTTGTGGGGCATAGGCAGCTGAATATCCTGATAAAAATGCTGTTTGCCCTTAGTTTTTAAATGGTTTTCAGCTACTGAGACACTGGAATAAAACTGATGTCAGCTAACTTGATGAATCTGCAAAGGACATCAAGATAGAGTAGTTCCAAAACCGGGGCTTTGTTGGGTTTTGTTGAGTGCTGTCTTGTGACAGGGAAAGTTTTGCTTTCAGACCTGTATACTTGTTTGATTATTTCTACACAGGCCCCAATTCTTGACTGCTGGTGGCAAACTGTATTTAAAAAGGTGAAGGAAGGGGAGAGAAAGGACCAAGTGAGTGTGTAATTGTAGCCTTTAAAGAAATGGGGTTAAAATGATCGGACGTGAAGGGCATTTTTTCCCAAATGAAGAAGCTGTGATTTACTGGGTGCCGTTTTTTACCTCCGTGCTCAGTGGCGGTGTTGCAAAGGTGTTTTTATTTTTGCTAGTCGTCTGAACAGCAGGGCCAAGGCGCAGCCTTGTCCCGCAGGAAGGTTTTGGTGTGTCCAGGGGCTGCGCTCGCCCGCCCCGGGCACTGGAGTGGCTCGGGGCCAAGGGCAGCGCCGCCGCCAACTGCCCGCCTTGGAGAAGCTGCATCCTCCTTCCTCTCACAGGGATCCGACTGCCCTCTACCTTCCTCACTGGGAACAGGAAAGCCCTGGGGATTATCTCTTTCAGAAAGTACTCCTAGTATTCTCCTTTTCCCTTCTCGAGGTTTGGCTCGGCTGTGCCTTTTGAGGAGCTAGTGAACATCTGTGGCTCACGTAAGAAAAATACTGTGAAGCAAATAACATCCCTTTCGTTGCTTCTGTCTGGTCCTTCAGTCCCTCAAGACCTAATCTGCTCTCCTGCTCGATATACACCTCGTAGTCACTTGGCTCAATCTGAGTACAGTTATTTTTCCAGCTAACTTCAGGCTTATCAGACTCACCTTGTGCTACACGTGGCCTTTCGTCTGCACTCCCTGACTGCATCTGCTTTTTGACTCGCCAGCTTACCAGTCTGGATACCTGTGGGAACTCCTCAAACTGTATTTTGGTTAATTCTCACTTTTCAGCTCTAGAACTGACCATCTTGCACCCATGATTTGAAGCTGTTTTTAAATCAGCTGATGTGACCAAGCACTTCCAAAAGGTCAAAACTGAACACAGATAAGCACTATAGTGCAACAGGTACCATCACAAACAGTGAACTGTCCATCAACAACTGCTGTCTCACACTAAGCCTGTAAAATACACAGATACCAGACTGCCTGATACCAGGCAAGGTTCCCTGACTCCTTTATGTTTCAGAGCACTGTATTAATGTTCAGTCTAAGAAGGGTCATTGATCTAGAAAGCTTTAGTTTCAGCATCTTAGCAGCTTCTGGAAATGGGATGGAAGCCTGGAAAAGAGAAGGCTCAGGGGTAACCTAATTGTGGCCTCCCAGTTCCCAGAGGGAACAAGAGAGCTGGAGAGGGACTTTTTACAAGGGCATGCAGTGAAATGATAAAGGGAAATGGCTTCAAACAGAGAGTAGGTTTAGGTTGGGTATGAGGAAATTTTTTACCTTGATGGTGGTGAGGCACAGGCTCAAGTTGCCCAGAAAAGCTGTAGATGCCTCATCCCTGGAAGTGTTTAAGAGCAGGTTGGCTGGGGCTCTGAGCAGCCTGGTCTAATGGAGGGTGTCCCTGCCTACAGCAGTGGGGTTGGAACTGGGGGATCTTCGGGATCCCTTCCAACCCACACTGTTCTGTGACCCTTTGCAGACAGGAAAGGCAGAACAGGCTGGTACACTGCTTGCAGTCTCCCCAGCTGAAGCTACCACAACAGCACTGGGAAAAGAAAGCAAAACCAGATCATTTCTGACCTTCACTTACCTCACCAGGAGGTCTTGAAAAAAAAGTTAAGATCCACAGTTGACGTGGAAGTGGCCAGTTTTATCTTCCAAGAAAATCCATGCCTAAACTTCATTCTCAGTTCTCAGCTGCATTAAAAAGGAGCACCTTAAGCTTGTCCACAGCAGTAACACTTAACCAGGGAAAAAGGTTTCTTAAAAAATATTTTATTAGAAAAAACTTCCAACCAAAGTTACTCATTAAACAACTGTACAAAACATATTTCTTTGGTGAGTTTGTGAAAGTTACCCTAATTTCTTTAGCTACCCACACACACAAAAGGATTTTTTCTTAAATAAAGCATTTATGTAGACACCAAAGCCAGCTGCTGCCCCTTGGCAATTATTGTGTAATCACCACCTCAAGGAACATCTGCGACCGCACACGTGACTCACAGCGAGTTCAGAGCTGATCAGAAGAGGGCAGGTGGGAGACCACTGCCAAAAAGTAAACGCCAAGAACTCGGGATCTTCCACTGTGAAGACGGATCTGAGGAATTGTTGTTCTGCAACAAAGGCAGAATAATTAAGTTTTAAGCAGTAATGATGTAACTGGCACGGGTATTAAAATAATGGGCGGCAGTACAAATGTCAGTGCCACGGTGCGTTGCTTTAGAGAAGGGCACTGGAAGACAGAACTCAGTGAAGCCTTTACACAATTTTTGCCCACACCCGTCAAACAAAGGAACTGGTGTTCAGATTTGCTTTTTCAGGTGGGGAAACTCCCAGTGAGATTTTAATACAAATATATATTTTATTTGGCATATTCTTGATGACCAAGAGCCAAAAAGAACCCATCTGGACTGAAGAAAAATGAAAATAACGGATATAAAATATGAAAGCAAGAACTTTAGATCGAACAGTACTTACTTCACTTTTAATTAGCTGGAGCCATTCATTAAGATAGTTAACAAGAACAAATGCATCAGGGATGTTGTCTCCTTCTGAGCAAAATTTCAGAAGAACTGCCATCTGGATTCCCTCTGAACAGCTGCCACAAAAATGAGCATGCGTTTATATTTTATTTTTAGATCCACAACAATTATATTTATGTATCAAGAGCACCAACAATATTCATGTATCTTGTGAAAAGCCAAAACCAAAAAGGAAAAATCCATGGATAGATATATATATATATAATTTTTTTTTTGTCTGCAGATTTCCTTGATCACATTTTCACACTTCATGCTCTTCTGCTTAGTTTTGAATTTGTTCTTTACTCTGCAAGGCAAGAATCCTACATCTTGCAAGAGTCTTCAGGCCTTTTACATACTTAGTTTGCATTTCTGTGCTGGTGAGGTGCCTATACACATCCTTTGATACAATCACTCCTTCTCTTTCTGTGTATTTTAAACCAGCAATTTTTCAGGCTGCATATCACTACTTCACTCAGAATATTCTCATTTTTTAATTTAGATACTAAGATGGTTATTTTTAATTTTTTCACCTCAAATCCTGGCAGGTCTTTTCTTTTGCAATTGTACACTGAAGTCAGTATAAAGGTAAGCATGGCATTAGTAACTTTGCTACTGTTGAATGCAACAGTGTGGTCAGGTGTCAAAAGTACTAATTAAAAAATAAAAGTCAGTTTTCCACCTGACACAACACATCTTTTGCAGAACCACACAGCTGTGCTATAAATGAGTATTAGTTTCTAAAATAAAAAATCTCAGCTTTCAGCACAACTTCTGATGCACACACCGTTTAACAAAACCCCCAGCATCTAATTTTTTTGCTGACCCTGAAATCTTAACTCCTTCACAGCACTCAGAATTGTTTGCAGGTTTTTAGGGTTTTTTGTATAACTGATATTGGAACTATTTGCCTCAGGAAACAGTTAAAGTAGCACAGGTACAGGAATTCTGCTATTTACAAATTGTGGTTTGGGTAATATCAGATACCAGATTGATTGTGATCTAAAGACTTTATTAGTTTCCTTTAGCCTATTCCCTTATATTTTTATCTTATTCTAACTTTATGATCCAGGACTCCTTACTTCTCTTCCTCCTAATTATGGGCCTGACCTGAAAGAAATTCTATAAAAAGGACTTTTCCTATAACATAGCAGTTTATAAGATAACTTTACCCAAGTACTAAAACCAAGACTTCTGATATCTTTCTGTGCTTATCTTTAGGCAACTCACCTCTCAGTAAACAACAGTTTTGTGATGCCACCTCCAGGTATATGCAGAACTTTGTCTGTATCACTTACTCCAGGGTAAGATGCTACTTTTTCCATTTCCTTCCAGTTTAGCTCCTTCACTTGGCCTCCAACTGCTTTCTCCAGATCCGGTGTGAGCAGGTAGCGCAGCGGTGTCCTAGAAACAAGGCAAGGATGCATTCAGTCTGCCAAGGAAGGACACCCCCCCAGTTATCCCTCGTGGCAGGCTGAAGGTGCAAGCACTCACACTTGCAGGGAAGAACTGCTCTGACCTTCTCTCCCTCTTCAGATCCAAGTCAGAAAGTAAGTCTGTGGCCTCAAAACTGTACAAACGACTCAACTTTCTGCCACAAACAGAACTTAGGGGCTCAATAACTGGCACGGAGCAAATACATGAGCACATAAATAGGGGAACTGCTTATAGTTGTTAAAATAATTTACAAATAAAATGTGCTTTTTCTTCCTTCAGATAGGAGGTGATTAATTCAAAATCTGTTCAGGTGTGCTGAGGGAGCTGGGAGGGTTTAAATCACAACTTATGACTCAGACCTCATCAAATACCCATCAGTCCCTCTCATTTCATCCCATGTTAGCTGGCTGTCCTGCAGCTGTATGGATCTATCACTATATCTGGGATGTGCAGAGATCTAAACCTCCTTTGAGGCCCTATACATTTATGGAACCTGAGGATAACTACTGCAGAAATACTGGTTTTATTTGTTTCTTGTTAAATCACCAATTATGATGCCCTCATCCAGCAAGAAATGACTGTTTTTATGGATGGGTAATATCTAGCAAAAAAATATTGCAATTGCAACCTTGCAGTCGCCTCCCAACAAATAATAACTGATAACTTCCTATCAAAAAAAAAAAAGACAACTTACTGTATCAAAGAAAACCTTTCAGATGCAGAATGATGACAAAGAGGTCAGAAACAAACCAATACTGCAATCAACTATTAAAAATCTAACCTGTGATCTTTATGTCAGCAGTTAATCCCTAACACTGCCTGCATCAGTTTAACAAGGAGTTAAACTGTGACAATGCAGGCCAAGTGCAATTTGCTTATAGCTTTTCATTTGATCAGTACTTTTGACAGTAGTAACCCAGAAAATTCAGTGACTAATCCTGTATTACATCACACTTTAACAGTATGCTAAGCACTTTTTGAGCTATGTACACATACAAGCAAAAGGACCCTGCTCAGTACATGGAAGTAGAGGGAAAGATGTCAGTCAAAAAAGCCCCAGAAGCATCAGTTATGTCCTTTAAGGACACAAGCATACCCCAGAAGCTGCTCATCATCGCGCTGGTACGCGTGGCTGCTGGACAGAAGGACAACCCTGGCACATTTGCTGCTCTTCACCCAAGAAAGCAGGGCTTCACAGAATGGCCTGTACTTGTTCTTTATGCAAAGACACAGACAAAAAAGTGAAAAATTTAATGTGTCCTTAACAATAACAGGTGTTAGATATAATGTTTAGCAGTGATGTAAATTATTCTTCATATCCACTCAGTCTTCAGCCCCACATACATTATTCAAAAGCAGAGAATTGGTTGTTGACTTCAGCAAAACTACACTAGAATTATAAGAATTATCATTAAGACCACGTCAACAACAACAGTACCACCTGTTTTGTGTGCCATTAATACCAAAGGAAAAAGCTTTAGAGCAAGATGGGATGGCAGGATCATGCAGTATTTTTCCACACTTTGAACTGCTAAAAGACTGCGCCACAATTTTTTTTTTTCTGGCATGGCATTCTGCTTATTTTAAATTACAGCTGCTGAACACTTAATGAGTAATAATAAATTCCTCATTTTTACCAAATGAACACAGTTAAAATGAATATAGAACACTATGAAATAATTAAATTGGCATGACACAAAAAAAGAATACAGCTATTACAAAGAACACGGAAAAGCAATGACTGTAAAGGAAAAAAAAAAACAGGCAAAACCAAGACCATTTTGTATCTTCTTGACTCTTAATAACTAAGGACATATTTACACTAAAATCTACCAACACAGGCAGCTGTTGTGGAGCTTGGAAAAACACAAGCAAAACCTCAACCCTCAATGAATGCAGAAATCAGTAAAACCGTACCAACTGCAGAAGGTGTTACAGCATGAAGTGGAAAAATAATTTTGCCAGACCACTTCCTATTTTCCAGCAGAACTATTCAAATCAAATAGTGAAGTAAGAACAATCAGTGAAACACATACCTTTATAAAAGGTGACCTGATCTGCAGAACCACAAGTTTCTTTGAAGGTAAGGAGTACACTAGAAGGAGAAATCATTAAGTCTTGTTAAGCAGAAACTGAGAAAGAGATCTGGGTTTAAATATAGCAATAATTACCCCACTTACAAATTTCAGGATAGTAAACCGTTCAGCTATCAATTCATATGGGAAAGCCTGACAACATCCACTGCGTTAAAAACACATTTCTGTGCATTGTACTTTCAGCTGTACTAAATTCAAGGATTGAATTAGGAAGGATACATGAGAATTTGCCTCCTGGAATGATTCAGACAATGTATGCATCTTTGCAAAGATTGACAGATTATTCTGAGATTTCTGTGATTTAAGAGAGTAAAAAAAAAAAAAAGTGATACAATGATCAGTGAAAGGAAAAAACCTAAGAATTTGTAGGGGGAGTGTGAGAAACATTACACAGGGAAAAAGGCAAAGGTATGCAGGAAGGAAGAAGAGTGGATAAGTATCCTTATAAATAAAAAATTCAACTTGTATTCCAATAATTTATTTTAAGTATGTGCACACTTGATATTGCTTTGCATTAACACCACAGAGAGTTTTGGCTGCACTGCAATATGGCTCAAATTCAGCATTTCTTACTGGTTCCAAATGTCAAATTGGTTTTCCAAAATAACAACAGGAACAGTTTCCTCTGTGAAGTGTAAATACTTTCCCATCTCTAGGTATCTGCAGCTGTTATTACTGACCTCAATTAAAGCCCATCAGCAAAATTTAACAACAACAAAAAAAGTGTGACGTTCTTGCATCTTATGTCCCTTGCAAATACCTTCAGCGTTCAGTACCCACCTTCAGCATTAATACTCAGCTCCGTTGAGTTTTCCTCTGCTGTTGCATATGGGTTATTTCCAACCATTGGCACCAGGCAGTCGGTGTAGAAATAACCAACTTTAGTCATGTCAAGCGTGGAAATCACCAGATCTATTGCCAACTGACCGACATTTCCCACGGACACTGCTGGCTGAAGCAACAAAGTGAACCGAATTACGGCGTGCTTTATGGATGGCTAAGGTGCTCTTCAAATAGTGATAGCTTACATTCCTTAAAATCTGGTCAAACATGATTTCTAAAAGTGGCTGCTCATCTTCTGGCAAAGGCGACTATTCCCTACCAGAAGAATTGGTAAACACAGGATTTGGTCTGACAAAAAACATCCTGGCCACTTCTGTGAATAATCCTGTCTCATTGTAAACTGAAAGAACAGCTTGGAAACTTACCTCCTTCCCCACATTTTTGGACTAAGAGTAGGTAAAAACCACTCAAGCAAAGGATGTGAGACTGGCAAACCTCACATGACGCCTAAAGGCAGCGCTGGTATTACATATTAAGCCTCTAAATCTCAGACTGACCCATAGACAAGAGTAGGTTGTTTTTAAGGATGAAAATGGTAAGGGTGCCCTTAAATTAATTTCACAGGAATTGCTGTAGGTTATCATCAATCGGGGCAGATACTGACCTAATACGACGGCACGGAAAGAGAAAGTCAAGAGTCTGCGTCCTTCCAAAGAAACTACTACAGGAAGACAACCACAAAACGTTCGGTTGCTTCCCTCTAATTTATAACCAAATTTAAGGACTGCCGCCGCTGCCGATTGCGGAGAGCCGCCGGCTTTGGGGCTGACAGCAGGTGAAGGAGCCCGCGGCAGCGGCGAGCGGCCCGGGCCCGGGCAGACAGCCAGCTCCCCGCCAGCCCGGGGCCCGGCAGTGATGTGTTTCCTGCCGCTCGGCAGTGATGTGTTTCCTGCCGCTCGGCAGCTGACCCGGAATGGCTTCCTGCCAGCCTGCGCAGTCATCCCGGGCTGTGCACCGTGCCCGGGAGCGATGGGGCTCCCTGCAGCCATCCCAGCGAGGGGGGAAGGAGAGGACGGGGTTCGCCCCTCCGCAGCCTGCGCTGCGGCTCCCGTCCCACACTGCCATCGGCACCTCGGGCACATGACCTGACGCTGATGGCACACCATGTGTGAAGGCGATAAAAACGCTTCCTAAAACAATCCTGATCCGAGATTTAAATGTAGCAAAATGATTTTTTTTTTTTTTTTACATTGGAAGCATTTATATACGCACCGAAATGAAAAAAATCCCAAGGTTTTATTGCAGCGGCAACCCACGGATGCTGCAAATCCAGTAAAAGGACATAGGGCGCATTAATTTTTAGAGCAACAGCATATAGCCATAGATCCGAAATAGCATATATCTATTGCTCTAAAATAAAATATAGATGTTGCAGCTCGACATGGATCGTCGTGACAGGGGCAAACCCGGGGTTCTGGGGAGGCAGAAGTTGACAGAAACGGGGAAGACCGCGCTAAGCTCTGCTGCAGACAGAGCCCTCCAAACCCTCGCTTCCTCGGCAGAAGAGCCCACTGATTGCACACAGCCTCCTGCCCTGCNGGAAGCAGGCAGTGAAGAGAGGAAGGAAGGAAAGAAGGAGGGAGGGAGGGAAGGAAGGAAGTAAGCAGGGCGCGGACGCCGCACCCACGTGCTGCCGCCAGGGGGCGGTGGCGGCGCTGCCCGCGCTCGGTGCGAGGCGGTTGGGGCTCGCTCGCTGCCCGCTCCGCCATGTCGCTGCCGCCGGAGAAAGCCTCGGAGCTGAAGCAGATCATCCACCAGCAGCTGCTCAAGGTGGGACTGGCGCCGCGGCCCGGCGCCGGGCAGACTTCCCCTGGCCCTGAGGGGGCCGTGCCGGCCCCCGTGCCGGTGTCACCCCGCCGCGGGTGGCGGCAGCGCCCGCTGAGGCGCCCCGCTTTGTTTTCCCAACTTGGGTCGCTGCAGGTGGCTCCCAGGAGCCGCTTTGTCGTTCTCTTGCCGCTTTTTGAGCGAGGGTCTTGAGCTGACGCGGAAATAAGTAAGGAGGCTGTAGCTCCTATATCGCTTGTTAGTGCAGTGGTGAATATTTCTGCCTGTCACACAGGAGAACCGGGCTCTTGGGGCGAGTCCGGAGGAGGCCAGCAAGATGATGAGAGAGAAGGAGCAGCTCTGCTTCGAGGAAAGCTGAGAGAACCGGGGCTGTGCAGCCTGGAAAAGAGAAGGCTCGGTGGAAACTTTATAGCAGCTTTCCAGTACCTGAGGGGAGCCTGCAAGAAAGAAGGAGACAGACTTTTTACCAGAGCGTGTAGTGACAGGACACGGGGGAACGGATTCAAATTGAAAGAGAGCGGGTTTAGATTAGATATTGAGAAGAATTTTTCACTGTTATGGGTGCTCAGGGACTGGAACTGGTTGCCCAGGGAAATTCTGGATGCCCAATCCCTGGAAGCGTTCAAGGCCAGGCTGGGTGGAGTTCTGAGTGACCGGGTCTAGTGGAAGGTGTCCCCTGCCCGATGCAGGGGCTTTGGAATGAGATGATCTTCAAGGTGTTTCCCAACAAGGTCATCCTGTGATTCTATTTCAGGTCCTGGTGGCTGTGTCCTTAACATGCTTCCAGTGTGAGAGCCAGCTCTTTTAATCCATCTGCTTTCACAGCTCAGATGATGGGCAGATGTTCTCATACTTTCCTTTAGGCATAAGGAAAACTTGCAAGGGAGAGCTACTGTTTTTGTGCCTTACCTATATAAAAGCATATTTTTAATGTAATACTTCCTTAAAAAATAAGGAAGTCTTCTATTAAGCTTGAATTTTGAGGGAGATGAGAAATTAGAACAGGGATCATTTTGTAACTGATGGATTTGCAGAGCTTTTTGTAAGGAGGGAAGTTCAAGAGGGGCTGCTGTCAAAGAGCGGTGAAAACGCCTAGGTTTTGTATGCTTGTAATTTTTTTTACTGGGGGAGCTGCTTTTGTGAGATAGTGGCTCATTTGATTTGTTCTGAAAGGATCAATGTTTTGATGTGGTTATTTCTATGTTCTGAGGAAAACACCCTTAGCCTTACAGACTTGGCAAGTTGTAGCTGCTGCCATACAGGGAGCTGGTGTTTGTAACACACAGTGAATTTCCTTTCAGATGGATGTCCATGGCAGGATACGAGAGGTTCTTGCTGAGACTGTACGAGAAGAGCTGGCGCCTGAGCATCAGCAGTTGTCCACAGACGATCTGATGAAAGCCCTAAGACAGCGGGGAATCATTGATGATGTTATGAAGGAACTTAAATTTGTAACTGTAAGTAGCTTTTGAGGAGGGCAAGTGTTTCTGCTTGTTCTTCTTACTGATATGGTGCTTTGACAAAGTGAAACTATGCTGCTTCTGGAGGTCTGTAAGGACGTTACTGATTTGAGACATTAGGAGCAGAGAAGATTAACGCATATGCTGAAATTGGTTTGGTGATAATACTGCACTGAAAATATTCGTTCAGTTTTAGAAGGGAGCATACCTAAGGAATGGCACTCAGATAAAATGGCAGATTCTTTAATTTTCAGAAAACTGTGGTAAGAGCACTGTTGCATCCCTTGACTCCTTAAAAAGTCTTAATTGTAATTCCAGGATGTGAACGGAACAGAGAGGACTTCAGCTCCAAAACCAGCAACACATTTTGTTGACAGAGAACCACCAGTTTTGAAAAAAAGTATGTTTTTTTGGTTTTTTAAATGTTTGAATCATAGTTTTGAAACAAATTTGAAGTCTTATCATTTTTTGCATTCTGAATTAGTGATCCAGTATGAACTGGCATAAAGGTGGATATTTTCTCTGCTTAGCCACAGGGGGTAAACTCATGTAAGCAGCAGCAGCAATCACTGTTGCATTAAATATGATTTATTATTATTATTTCATTTACTTTACACTGAGATAACTTCCATATATTTTAAAATAATTTTCCCCTAAGCATATGTTCCAAAGAAGTTTCTTTTTTACTAGTCTCCCGTTAGTTAGCTGATATTTAACAAATTAAGCTTTCTAAGATCTGTTTGTAGTCTCTTCATTTTTATTGCTACGCTTTACAGCTAACATTGACCCAACACGGAGGTATCTTTACCTTCAGGTTTTGGGTGGAAAAGCTTTTCTGGAACATCTTCAGGAACCAGAGCCTCTGCCTGGCCAGATCTGTTCTACCTTCACTCTGTGTTTACATTTTCGAAACCAGCGCTTCCGTTCCAAACCTGTGCCCTGTGCCTGTGAGCCAGATTTTCAGGATGGTTTTCTACTTGAAATACACAAGGATAGCCTAGGTAAGGAATATTGTGATTTTAAAGCTGATGCTCTTGGGATTATTTTCTGACCTAGGAGTTATTGTGAAATATGTTTGGTATTATTTAGTGGATTTCTTCCCTGTTTTTTGTGATGTTTTCCTGAGGAAACTGATTACTGTATTGGGTTATGCCACTTGTAGATCGTCTCTGCTCTTGCTCATTTCCTTCTTTTTCACTCTAAAATAACTTGAAATTGACCAACTTTATCCATTCTTAAATGTTAATTCCCTTTCATTTTTTTGTGTATCTGACCTAGTTGCATTGCAGTACTCAACTACAAAATAATTTTATGTTCTCTCTAATTTCTCTAGCTGTGTCCTAAAATGAGTATGGTTTTAGAGATAGTCCATTGCTTACACTTCTGGACTCAAGATCTTTCTTTATGCTTATTACATACATTGCATTTTGTTGCACAGTGTTCTAAAATTCTGAGGAGAACTTGGGGTGATAATATTCTTGCTGTCTTATTTTGGTTTAATAATGGCAGGTGACGGAAGTAAGATGGTGGATGCAACCACTATGTTATCTATATGTGACCCAGTGCATATGGTTCTGATCAAAACAGACACATTTGGTGAAACCACACTGGTAGCATCCTATTTCTTGGAGTGGAGGTCTGTGCTGGCTGCAGAGAATGGCATAACAAATGTTGCTGTGGAACTCCTGGGTGTAGGTAAGGATAAAAAATAAGCGTGTTTTGATGACTTAAAATATTGGGTACTGAGCTTGCTTACAAGCTTAAAGCAGTATTTTTGATCTAGTTCATTTTTTTTCTTCAATTCAGGTGTAACTGTAAAGTATCCTTAGAAAATGCCTAGGAGACTTAATGGGCAGATTTTTCTGTTACCAAGCTGCTAAAAACGAGTATTCCAGATCCCATGTGAAAATGATCCTCATGTCAGGGAATTCCTGCAGTTGGTTATCTGCAAAATCTGGTTAAGTTATCAGAATCAAACCAACCAAATCCAGTAGTTCATCTCCAGGAATATATCTGATCAGTGCCCTAGGGAGTAAAATCCAGCTTGTGTGCCTTTCACAGCAAACTGACAGCTGCTGGAGAATCTCTGCTCTGCTGCCGTTGAGCTGGCAGCGTGTTTTCTGAACGGCTTGGTTTAGGTGCTTAGCAGTTAGTGCACATGTCTGGTTTTGTGCATCACTTCTCCCCAGTGCTCTTCTCAGGAGTTCCCACCCAAGTTTTTAGGATCTCATTTGGTGAATAAGGACTAGGTCTCTCATGACTTCCTACAGGACTTTTTACGAGAGCAGATGATGACAGGACAAGAGGAGATAGATTCAAACTGAGTGAGAGTAGACTTAGATTAGCTACTAAGAAGAAATTTTTTCCTGTGAGGGTGCTGGGGCACTGTAACAGATTGCCCAGAGAAGCTGTGGATGCCACATCCTGAGAAGTGTTCGAGGCCAGGTTGGATGGAGCTCTGAGCAATGTGATTTTGTGGAAGGTGTCCCTGCCCATGGCAGGGGGACTGGAACTAGGTGATCTCTAAGATCCCGTCCAACCCAGGCCATTCTGATTTCAGTTTTCTATAATGACGTGGAAATGCATAGCAAATAAGTTGAGTTTACTTCTCAGATGGGTGATGGAGCAAGTTAAATTTAATTCTCATTAGCTTTTTTCCAAGTAATAAAGTATCAATCCAATAAATCCAGTGCTTTTTCTGTGTCAAGAACATCAAAAGGTGCTGCCATCTCAGATGAACTATAGATAAACTGTTACCTGAGGCTTCCTTTGCTTGTATTGCTGTTTGGTAATGCTTACTGTTGTTCATGTAATTTAAAATTTTCAGCATTAGGCAGCTACATTAAGTTGAGGGGGGTTGTTGTTCGTTTGTTTGTTGTTTTGGGGAGTTTTTGTAAGTTGATTAATCTCTTTGTATGACAGCCAGGGTCCTTCATAATGAACTGTGTCCTGGGAGAAGATGAACTTCTCTTATTTCCAGCTATTTAAATTTCAGCTACTTCTGTAATCAGTAGGAATAGGCACATGTACAGTGTGTGATTCTCTGACTTGAGTTTAGGTGCCTATTCTAGACATTTCTGGAATGCCATTCTAGAATTCATCTCATGTGTCCCAGTACTGGCTGCAAATAGGGCCTTGGATAATTGTCTTGTGCTTTTTTTGTCATATTATGCTTTCTAACAGCCTCATTTGAGTTTGAAATTTAAGTGAAGATTATTACTTTGCCTGTGTTTAAAGAAGTTTAGTTACTTTTTGTGATCTTATAAGGCTAACCTACGTATTTTAATGGTTTGCCCCTGCCTGGGTGAAATAATCTAAGCAAATTGAGAGAACTGATGAAAATGTATTTTGTTTCAAAGGTACAGAATCAAAGGTTTCTGTTGGCATTTTAAACATCAGACTGGAAATGTATCCACAGCTTAATAAGACACTTTCTTCAGAAATAACTAGCACTCAAGTAAGTAATTTCTGGCAAGGCTAACTTATTCTTTTGTTGTTGGTGGGGGGGAACTCAGTATAGAATTGTAGATGTTGATGACTGTGGAGTTTTTGAATGTTTAACACATCTTTTTTTATTAAATTTAAATGTAATTACCTTTTTTAAACTACTTTGTCTATACTGAACATTACTCAAAATAAAGTCAAAACTGTCATAGATTTGTCTAATTATTTGTATCAAAACCTCTGAAGAAAAAGAAAGATGCAATATGATTTTCTTCAGATAGTATATATATTTTCTTGCTGTTTGCCATGTGAAACAGTAATTTCAAGTTAGCTATTCTGCTTGGAAAGCCAGTAAATGTTGGCCTGAAAGTGCATGCAGATATTCTCATGCACGTTAAAATCCAAGCTATCCTTCAGTGCAGGAATGCATTACTTAAAATGAACAGTACTTCAGCCAAGCCTACAAACAAGAAATACAACTCAAAGTTTTTCTTAATTGGATTTCCATTTAAAAATACCGTGGATTTGCATGACACACTTAAAATGTCAAGCTTTATTTTACGTATGCCAGGATGTGGTGTTAATGTAGTGACTGATTAGGGCTTTTTCTCTCCTGTTTGGGATCAGTATGTGTAGGATTGGTTTTGTTTTTCCTACCTACAGTTCACTTTGGAACGACAGAAGACAGCAGAAAAAGAACGTTTGTTTCTCGTGTATGCTAAGCAGTGGTGGAGAGAATACCTGCAGATCAGGCCTACCCACAACACAAGGCTGGTAAAGATCTTTGCACAGGTTTGTACATTTTACAAATAGACCAATCCTTTAAGTTGTCTTTTTATTTTATCTTGAACTTCATGTGTGTGTGGAATCTGTATGGATTTATGATGCGGTTATGTTCAGGTCAGGGCTAAATGTGGTGTATTGTGCAAAAAAATTAAATTTGTAAGGACTGAGCTTCTGTTTGTCTGTTGAAACTTAATAGAATGATGCAGACAGAAGGCTTGCTTTGACTACCTCTGATGTACCAAGTGAAAAAAGCCTGCTCAGTCTTGTCCTTGAATACTCACAAATGGCAGAGACTTAGGTGATCTGTACAAACTATTTCAGAGAAGTATTGTACCAGATAAAACAGTTACAAAAAATGGACTTCTAGATCTGTTAGAACAAATCTTCAGAATATTTGAACACTGTGTGGTCTGCAGTGCAGTCTCTCTGATTTATGTCGCACAGCAGCTACAGTCATAATTACTAGAGTCTGATCAATTATTGTACCAGTTGCTCCTCAGTAACTGTTCCTCAGTAAAAGGAATGGTATGATCCTTGCGTTTTTCATGCTTTCATTTTTCATGAGTTTACCCTGCATAGTAGCAATTTTCCTACCACAGTAACTTTTTATCTCAAAGCAGTGTCCTGAAGTGATCTGTGCCTCCTCTTCGATGAGGCAACAATTTCCCTTCTGGCTGTGCCCTGAGTGTGCAGGAGTGATGTGAACTTCCAAATGCCACCAGCAGCTGAGCCCCCACCCCGTCACTCTCTCACTCCACATCAGGGGCATGGGGGCAAGAATAAAAAGGCCAAAAGCAAGGAAATGTTCATGGATTGAGATAAAGGTGGTTTAATAAATGAAAGAAAGAAAGAAAGGAAGAATGAGAAAACAATGATGCAAAGACAGTCACTCACCCCCTCCCAGAGCAGACAGATGCCCTGATGGTCTCCAAGTAGGGGCAAGTTTAGAAAAAGTCTGTTCCCACCTGCACTGTTTTTATTGCTGAGCATGACACTGTATGGCATGGAATGTCCCTTTGGTCAGATCAGGTTAGCTGTCCTGGCTGTGTCCCCTTCCAGCTTTCTGTCCACCCTGAACCTACAACTCTGTGGTGGCAGAAGGAGAAGCAGAAGCTGCTGTGATACTGCACAAGCTGTGCTCAGCTGCAGCTAAAACACTGCTGTGTTCACAGCACTGTTTTGGTCACAAATCTAAAGCACAGCACTATGAAGGCTGCTGGGAAGATCAACCTCCCTTCCAAATAGACCCAATACAAAGGCTTAAGGGTTTCAGGGTAGGGTACAAAGAGAAACAAGTCTATAATTAAATAAAATAGGAACTAGGCCCCTGCTAGTTTAGTTCCTGTATAGAGCTTATCTTGAATCTCCCACTGGGCATAGCAAACCTTGGTAAAACTTTCTGAGAACAGAAATGAATTTATTAGGTTAGTTTGATAATTTAGTTACCATCATGTTTCAGATGAGTAATGCAGAAACAGGCATTATATATATGAGACAATATTAAAAATAAATTCTGCCTCGAGGGGTTTTTTTAGTTGCTTTCAAGCTGTGAAATAGTTTTCAGCAGGATTCCAGTTAGCCTCAAATAAACGCTGCTTTTTTTTCCACCAGCTTGCTGGAAAAGCATGACGAAACCTTAACGGGGACAATATGTGATTACAGTAAAAATATGAGACCATGATTTCCTGAAGCTGCAGAGATTTAAAAGGCTTTCATGCCTTTTAAAAATATATGAGCATAAAAGTACCAATTTATCCCAGTGAGAAGACCTCTGTGGTTCTTGAAATAGTTTTAATAGATTATAATCGTAGTATTTGCCTGCAGCATGTAATAAAACAGACCTTTTTAAGATTTACTAAGTTTTATTTTTTCATTTTTACAAGAACTTAGACATTCTTAGTATTATTGTTTAATTTAGCCTTAGTTACTAGATCTAGTTGCTTGATAGATCTAATTCATTTTGAGTAATATTTATTGCTTGCTGTTATGAAAAGAGGTAGAGTATTCAAATTCAGATGCAAATAGACACCTTTTGAACTCTAGAATCAGTTGCTGAATGTCTAATGCTTTGGGGGGAAGGTTTTTTTGAGGTCGTTGTGGAATTCACTGTGGGGGATTTGCTCTGACTTGTTTTTATACTTGATGATAATGTGGAAATTGATAGTGGGTAGAGCATGAACAATTCCTCACCCGTTTGGGAAGATTCATCCCAGCTTGTGCTGTTCCTGGTGTTCAGACATTTAGTCCAGAATGCCCTGTGAGCGACAGAGCCAGACTGAAATCTGTGATGTCTCTAGAGTTGTCTTAATGGTCTTGTATCCTAATTCTGGAGGTATTTTCGTGTCTGACTGTTTGTGAGCGATACTTCCTCCAGGGAGGATACATCCCAGAGGAGAAAAGTCTGAGCCAAGAGGAAGATGCCGGGGCGTTGCGCGGCCGGCAAATAACCAGATTCGACCCGTGCAGGACGAGAACGGGGTGAACCGGCCGGTGTGCTGCTACGTGAGACCTCTGCGGGCCGGGCGGCTGCTGGACACGCCCAGGCAGGCAGCGCGCTTCGTCAGCGTCCTGGGCCTCGAGAGAGCCGCGGTCATCGGCGGCGGCAAGCAGGAGCAGTGGTGCACCCTGCTCGCCTTCTTGTGCGCCAGCAAGGTGCGTGACCCTGCCGCTGCCGCTGCCAGTGCCCCTCGCGTGGCGCCGCAGCACAGGCGTCCTGCTCTGAGCCGGGTCAGGGCTCTGAACCAGCCTGCACATACATCCCTGGTAAAGTCAGATCGGGAAGATTCTCTTACGGTCCTGTTTGAGGGGTTTGTGAAGAGAAGCAGATGCTAAATAGTAGGCAAGAAGGCTTTGGAGCAAACTTCCTTTACTGCTGTAGTTTGGATCCATTTGTCAGTGCATCTCTTGGACACTGAAATTGCTTCTGTTGCATTTCTAAAAACACGTATTATCATCCAATGAATCCCTGCTACTGTGCAGGACACTAGTTAAAATTCTGGACTAATCCAGGAAGAGTAGAAAAAATCTCTTTAGTCTCTTGTCGCTTTTGCTGATTTGTTGGGGTTTTTTTGTCATTGTTTGTTTGTTTGTTTGGCTTTTTGTTTTCTGTTTGTTTGATTTTTGTTTGTTTTCATTTGGTTTTGATTTTTGCAATAGATGGGCTGAAATATGCTGACGGTTTTTATGTTCCGTTTTTGCCAGATAGGAATTTTCACTAGAAGTTTCAGCCTAGTTCTTGGTGATCTGACATTTGTATCACATGACTAAAATAAGCAGAGCAGATTGTAACTGGTTCTGGTTTATAGCTCTTCTGTTTTATGTGCAGAAGTAACAGTGATCACTTCTGATATCTCTTTGGAGTGGTCAGTGCTTTTCATTGCCACGAAGGTTCTTCTGCCTTCAAAAATAACACTGGTGTGTTTGCATTTAATAGATATATTCAGGGGCAGCAGGAGCTGTATCTCAGATTTTAGATCTGCCTCCAAGACCACATAGAACAGGCATTGGCTGTTGTCTCTGATTATCAGATGATGCATAGGTGCCATATAAAGGCAGCTCCAGTAACCCACTGGGTTTCAGATGGAGATGGCAATAGGGATTTTCAGGACCTCTGTGTTTGGAGGCACAGTGAGAGGTGTTCCTGCAAGGCAGAAGTGGAAAGCTGCATGGAAAATAACTGAATTTAGCCCCTGAGACACCAGCTGGATCATAATTTTTCTTGTGGAAAGTGGTATAGTAGTATTAAAATAAGACAGGTTCACTACAGACTTCTTTAAACCTACTTTTCTGGATATTTCCCTTTTATGCTGTGGTAGGGCAAGATTGTGTTGTCTTGATACACATCCAAGAACTGTGAATTTTACATTTTCAACATTCTGCATAGTTATTTGACTAAAGAGCCTTACTGTTCTGCTTCTGAATGCTGCACTTTGTCTTATGAAGCCTTCATTGTTTAAGCAGTTTTAGTTCTTACTTTACAGCTAACATTTGTAAAGAACTCAAGAGACAAAGCATGTTAGAGATTGCATTTGGAAATTGTTTTCTGTGAATTATCAGTGGTAGTAATGTGTTTGTGAGATAAATGTTTTTCTGACTGAAGGAAAAAACAGCTGCACATGACTCTCAACTATTACAGTTAGATCTGTGGGGGACCTTGTTTTATTTTTGTGTAGTTTCTGAACTTTGACAGCACATTCAAGTAAGTGAAGTACCAGTAGAATTGCATTTTATTAAGTGAAAGTTTTTCTAATTGTGTGAAAATACTGCATTAGTTCTAGTCTTGCCTATATATAAGGTGTTTGCCTTATATATATTTTTGCATTTAGTTAGAACATTGGTTTTGTTGCTGTGGGTCAGCAGATTCTGGTTTTGGGTTACTTGGAGCTATCTTTATAATCATAAGAAATGTTTCCCAGTGTTAATCATGCACTATACTTGAACAAACAATATCAACAGTCTATCATTAGGACATGCATTTTTAACTCATTTATTCTGTTACAGAAAACTAAATTTGTCTAGTTTAAATGGTAAAATCCTGACTTTTGATATATGCTTTAGATAAATAGGAGAGTAACAGGACTTGTTAAATGGTAGTTTGAGAAATACCGCTATTTTCTTTCTTTAAGGTTTTATTATTATTCATAATTTTTATTAATATTTACTGTCTAGGGTGACTGTGAAGACCATGCTAACCTTCTGTGCAGTCTTCTTCTTGGGTTTGGATTGGAAGCCTTTGTGTGTGTTGGAACAAAAGCAAAAGGAGTCCCCCATACTTGGGTAATGACTTGTGGATCTGATGGAACGATTACTTTTTGGGAGAGCTTAACAGGACATAGGTGAGTAAAAAGAATATAAGAAAACAGAACAATGTATATTGAGGTTTATGTAGGATATTTTTGCTGTTGTGGTTTTTTAAAAATCTTTTATACCCTGTCAGGTAATCCAGGTGATGTTTGTCTTTGAATCTTTTTTCTGTCTACTGGTTTTGCTTGGAAAATAACTGATTCAGTGTGAGGACAAGTATGTCATCAGTTTGTAATAGATCAGTGTCTTTAGTAATGTATGGTAACTATTCTGTGTCTTATGGCAGCTGATTGCCATCAATGTTATTGCTGCCCTGATTTGTAAAGGAGATGAAATCTGACATGATTGTTAAGGGAACCCATTTTTTTTGCTTGATTTCATCAGTGAAATCTGTGTTGCATTACTTTTTTAGAAAGATTTAGAAATCTTTCTAAATTCTCTGAAATTTTCTCTTAGCTTGAGTAATTTCAGAAGGGCACATGTAGTTGTTTAGTGTACTAAAGCTTCTGGAACACGTTTTTTCCTGTGTTCAAAAAAAGCAATTCTGTTTTGTCACGTTTGTGTGTCCTGTGATTAGCATTTGCAGGTGTATTTCTCCAAATGTGATGAATAGCAGGGAAACTGTATGAGCATGTTCTTATAGTTGCAAAATTTAACTGCTTGATTAAGCAGCTTATTTTTCTAGATTTAAAGACTAAAAAATGATGTATTATTTGATTGTACATTATGCCTCCAAAGCGTATACAATTACATTTCAATAAACAAATGAATGCCATTTTGGGGGGAAAATTTGATGACAAACTTGGCTTGTATTTTTAAAGGAAAAATGGCTATATCTGTCCCATCTAAATATTTTTACCTTGAAATTGTATTAGTTGTTGTGTTAATAAGAAATTGAATCTTTTTGACTAGGTACATCCACAGGCCCATCAACCCTGATGACCCTCCCCTAGCTGAACAACCCAAGCCACTGTATCCATATCGCACAATAGGTTGTATCTTCAACCATCAGAAGTTCTTTGGAAATTGTCAGCCCTCTGATGCCGTGGAGGTGTGTGTGTTTGACCTGCACGATGAATCGAAATGGAAACCCATGAGTGGAGAAGCAATAAAATCTGTATGTCCTCCTGGAGCAACGACTTCAGTTCCCCCTTTTCCTCCTCTGTGTGCTTCTGCAATAGATGCTGCTGTAACAAGCAACGAGATAGAAGTGCAGCTGAGGATCCTGGTGTGTGAACACAGAAAGGTGAGAAAGATTGGCAGTGATCTGTCACGGTAGTAGAGGTTCATGTGTTAATTGCACACTTGTTTTGGATAGCCATTTGTTAGTTCACATACTCGTATCTTTGCGATGTCTTTTCCATCAGCTTTTGCAGAACTTTCACTGATATGTGAAAAGTGAAATAACTGAAAAAATGTTTGGGAAGACTGTGATAAGCTGGTTTAGGCATCATACTTACTATTATTTGCAGTGGTGATCTGTAGCCTCGTGTGTGGGCTCGTCCCCCCACCCTGCCTTTGCCCCTTGTTCTAGGTCTGTGATCTTCAGCCTACTGGCACTTGCAGACCACCCATTAGGGGTCTCCAAAAGCACCACCAGGAAGATCAAATCTGGTTGTTACTGGGCTTTGCCAATCCAGTACCAATGTTTCTGCTTCCTAGATAAAAGCAGGCTTTCAGCTTTCGTGATCTTTGACTGCTTTACAAAATTGGAGATATTTTTAGAAGTTAGTTTTGTCTTTTACTAGGATTTTTACAAGGCATAATGTGTCAGAAATTATACTTCCTGTGCTGGACATGAAGGCAATGATATTAGAAGTCCCTGTTGCCTTATGTCTGTTTTTGTCTCCCCACACGATGCTCAACCTCTTTAGTGTGGCAAAGTAATTCTCAGAGTATGAGTCTCATGCAGTGTTGAATACATTCATGGTAGATTTTTCTACTTCTTTGCTTTTGGGATGCTGGGAGGAAGGTGCATGTACATGGTGGGAAGATGGATGGTAGATTTGTGTTTTGGGGAGCTCTTGTGCATCATTTTTTCAGAAAGGGTTTTCCATGAGACATTTGAAATAATGTCAGGTGAATCTTAGTTGATATTTTCCCTATTTTTGCTGTGTATTTATGCATATCTTCTTATATTTCATGTAGAGATACTGTAGCTGAAACACCTGGTTTCAACTCTACTGGCCTTAAGTTTTAGTCTAATAGTTTAACTTCAGTCCTTGATAAATATTTGATACTTGTGGTGTCACTTGCTTCTGGTGGTGGTGTTTGCTTCCTCCAGTTGATGTGTGAGTCAATACACAAATCTCACTGCACCATGAGTTCACTGCCATTAACTACCAATATAAATATTCTTGAATTTATTTGAATCCATACCGTAGGCAAGTTTAGGCATGTCCTGATGTACCTTCTGCACAGTTGTCATCGTTCTGTGACTTGCTTCTCAGGATCTTGGCCTTTCTACTGTTTGGGATGACCAGCTCTCCTATGTGTTGTCACCAGCATTAGCAGCCTATGAGCTCGAACGCACAGCAGGTGTTTCTGCAGGAAATGAGGAGTTTCAGGATGCCGTAAGGAGAGCGGTGCCTGATGGTCACACCTTCAAAGGGTTTCCCATCCATTTTGTGCACAGAAATGCCAGGAGAGCATTTGCCACGTGTCTTCGGTAAGTCTAAGTGTAAAGATATACCTGTATGTTAAAACTAAATTGCTAATTGCAGCTCATTTTTTTAATAATGAATTTTAAAGAAAATTAATTTCCTTAGGTCAGAACTGGAGGAAGAGTGGTGTGGTATGTGTAATGGATCATGGGGTAGAGAGCTTTTAGGTCACTTTGGTGGTTCAGTGGTGATAGACATCTTGTGTATTAAATTGAGGAATGAGGAGTTAATTTAATTTCTGTGCACTTGTTAAAAATGATCAGTGATGGTGTCATTTTCCTCCAAGGTAACAGCCCTTGCACCTACAGAACAATATTACTATTTGTAATGACAGATTCATGATATTCATTGTTACTTTAATGCTAGTCACACTTCAAAACTATTACGCTATGTCATTAAAAGCTTTAACAGTATCTTAGGATTTTCTGTTACTCCTGTGTTTCTTTTTGTCATATAGGTCTCCTTTTTGTGAAGAAATAATCTGTTGTAGGGGAGACCACGTGCGCCTTGCGGTTCGTGTGCGAGTGTTTACATACCCTGAATCCGCGTGTGCTGTTTGGATCATGTTTGCTTGCAAATACCGCTCTGTCCTTTGAAAAAACCCCAAATTGTTCTTACCTTTTTAGCACTGCAAAATAATGTACGTGGGTGTAAAATGATTCAATTAAAAACTAATAGAGTACTTTATAGAAATGCCACTGATTTTGAACGCCACATTGTGTGTATTGAAGGGGATTGTGTACACAGTAATGATTGTATTTATAAAGAGAATTTATTCTTTGTAATAAAAGTTACATTTTATATTTAAAGGAATGTGGGTCAAGTTATTGAAATGTGTGCAAAAAAATACTGGCTTGTTTTTTGCAGTTCTGAATTGGTGTAAGAATTTGTTTAGAAATAGGTTGGCTTTACCTCTGCGGGGTAAGAGACTCTGTTCTACCTCTCCTTTCTCTGTAGTGTACAGGGTGTACTTTGTGAGTGACTGAGATCCAGAAATATTGATGTTTAAGCACATGTCCTTTAGACCACAAAATTTCTTTCTGCCTCTCGTGGATCTAACAGTAACTTCTACATTCAGTTTCTGAGAACAGTTCAGTCAGATAAAGGTAATCTTGATAGTCTCTGAATTTAGTAATGTATGGATTTATTTTTTAAATATACAGTAAGACTTGGATACCTGAAGATCTATGAATTTAATAATTTATGGATTCATTTTTAAAAATATATATTAGGGCTTGGATACCTGAAGATGTGAATAGCTGTGGTTGGTTAAAGAAAGTAGTTAAACCTGATGCCTTTTTCCTCTTGTTACCTTAAGAAGTTTCTGAGGTGGAAGTTGTAGCCAGACCATTTTTCTTGACAACCATTCATGATTTTGTCTAATTCTGATGCTCAGATCTGCACTTAATTACCCATCTGTGGTTTTGTCTGTCTTAAACCTGTGGGTGATGATTTTGCTGAGTATCTTTAAGTCTTTATGCTTTGCAAAATGGCAAGGAGTTGGGCTTACTGAACTTTTCCATACCATACCTCTCAGGTTTTTTCCTCATGCAGACTTCAGGCATCTCTTCTTGAGGCTGGAACATCTGAAACTGTTTGGTTTCTTCTGTAGAAGCCATTATGTGTCAGTGATAGCCCATGACCACCTCCTTTGGTTCTACTTGTAAGAAAGAGGCAAATCTTTCTGCTGACGCTGGAGCAAAAAAATTACCTGATCCCAGAGAATCTTGCAACACATACAGCAGGAGTTGGCATTTTGCATGTACATTTAAACAGCAGTGTGGCAGTGTGACACCATTTTCCAGTTCTGTCTTCAAGAAGTGTTAAATAATTCCTATGGCAGCACTGAGGGTTTTTAAATTTAGTACTCTAATAGTACATTATGTACTTTACTGGCCCTGCTGCTAACTTTACACATCTGGTTTTGTGTTATCTTTCATTTTATACCTGAAAGATCAAAATGCATTCTTTTGCCTGTTATACAGTGTACAGGATTTCTCTCTCGATTTCCCTGTGTCTAAAGGTAGCCTGAAAGGCTGGATCATATTGCCTGGTGAATATCGCCAAATTTAACAGCGTTATTTAAGTTCCCAGTTGTATCTTATCTGCACCGCTGTATGTTATACAAGAGGAAGAGAGGAAAAAAAGCAGCGGCGTTCAGTACAGGGGGAAGAGGGGAGCTGGAAGGGG
>VXBQ01011831.1:18578-31067 GCA_013400175.1 Phainopepla nitens | reverse complement strand
GAGGGAGCTGGGAAGGGGCTCAGCCTGGAGAAAAGGAGGCTCAGGGGGCCCTTGTGGCTCTGCACAAGTCCCTTGTCAGGGGAGTCAGGCTCTGCTCCAGGAACAGGGACAGGAGGAGAGGGAACGGCCTCAGGCTGGGCCTGGGCAGGCTCAGGGTGGGCAGCAGCAGGAATTTCCTCATGGAAAGGGAGCTCAGGGATTGGAAGTGCCCAGGGAGGTTTGGAGTGCCCATCCCTGGGCTGGGGACAAGGTGGGGATTGGTCAGAGGTTGGATTCAGTGCTCTGGGAGGTCTTTTCCAACCTCAGTGATTCCATGGGTCTGTGACTCTGAGCTGTGTTTTGTTGGGAGGTCAGACCTGTGCAGACACTGTGTGTGTGACTCCATGTCACATTTTACCCCTGTGACAATGCCAAATCTGTTGCCCAAATTGTCACAGGGAAGATCTGAAGATGTTCATTTCCTGCATTTGTCACCATCTCAGGTAGCAGGAGTGGTCTCTGAGCAACCTGCTGCAGTGGAAAGTGTCCCTGCCCATTTCAGGGGGGTGGAACAAGGTGGTCTTTAAGGTCCCTTCCAACCCAAACCATTCTGTGATTCTGTAAAAATGGAATGTGAGCTCCCCTAGGATTGGACAGAAGAAAATCCAGCAGGTTGACCCCTTTTGTAAGAAGCTCAGTTGCAGAAACACTTGCATTACCAGAATTCAGACATTCTTAGACACCCAAATTGACTGCAAATATGCAGTAAATCCCTGGGATTGGTACTTAGAATTAGTTATGATTTCCATCTAGGAAGGATGTGCCAGAAGTGCCATTTCCTCCCTGCTTTAAACAGATGTTTGCAACAGCTGCTCCATTCAGCCTGTGCTGCAGCAAGTCCTTTGCAGTGGGAAAGGGATCTTCCTTTTCCTCTGTTTCATTCACTTTCTTGCCCTGGCTCACTTGAAAGGGACAGCTGCAGTTGTTGTAACTGGGAATAGGAAGTGTTAAAGTTGAGGAGTGTTTGGTGCAGGAGCATTGGAATGACATGAATCACAAGTTTATCAACTTCAAAGTCACCGAAGTGATGATGCAGCTGAGAAGATCAGTCATTGTTGTATTATCCCTGGCTCTGGAATGCGTGTGGGTTTCAGTGTGTTTGTCAGAGAGGAGCTGCAGCTGTCCCAGATCACAGCCTGCAGTGTCCCAGCCCTTTGGATCAGCTTCCAAGCAGCAGCAGCAGTTCCAGGGCACCCATGGGTGCTGCTGGGTGAGGGTCACTGAGCAGGTGGGTTCTGTGAGGAGCCCCAGCTCCAGCCCCACCTGCCTCGAAGGCCAGAAGGAAACAAAGGGTAATTTATCTTTATTATTTCATCTGAAATGCAGACCTGAAGTGTAAATCCTTCCAGTTGTCTCAGAGTTGTTGGGGTGTCCATGTCAGCTCACAGCAGGAGGCTTCTCTTGTCCTTTGTCATCAGGAGGAGCATTGTCCAGAGGAGGATTTTTAAAACATGTTTTGCTGACTCTTTCTCCTCCAAATTGTGTACTCTCTGAAGCACCTTTTAATTTGCATTTAAAAACTCCTGACTTTGGAATCTTAGTGAGGAATGTATTCTCCAGAGTAATACAATTGGACTACTGAGCACTGGAAAAATATTAGAAAATATTTAAACTAGAAAATACTTCAAGAATAACTAGAAGGATAAAAAATATTTGAACTAGTTGTGCTTTATTTGTCATCTAACCAATAATCTCCCTCCTGTCAAGTGCTAGAGCCCTTTATAAACACATTTTGTTGTCTTCCTTTAACAGTTCCCTTGACACCAGGACGTGCTGCTCAGGCTCCAGCCTGGGCCCCGCTGGGTTAAGCAGATCTGATCTAAGTAATTTGCCACAATTACAGTAACATTTTGTCAATGCTAATGTGCAGTTGTGATGTATTTATGAGAAGGCAGCATCCATTTCATTCCAGAAAGAACAGAATTTCTTCTGATGGAATGTTACCACTAAGGAGCAGCAGGGCAGCTTTGGGAAGCTCTTAGTTTGCAACAAATCCCTTTTTAATGCAGCATAATCTACATGGTTGACCTGGAAACTTTCTTTTTCAAACACCAATCTTCAGCTCTAAAGCATATAACACTTTCCAAAGTCAGATCTACATTTACTTCCTCTGTAAATTAGCCTTTCTCTTTTGTCCAGATACTTTGATTTACCTTTATCCAGTCAGTTCTGTCATCATCAGCCTTGTCTATTTGATTAAAAAAACCTGCAAGAGCAATGAAAATAGTTATTTCAGTACTTCCAAACTATATAAAAAGAAAAATAAGTTAAAAAATATTTCAAATGTTGCTCCATTTTTTATCAGGATTGAGTTTTTATGTGCACAGAGGGGTTTGTATTTTTAGTGTTGAATGGAAAGAAACTTGAGCACTGTGTGAACTCTCATTGCTTTTTGCTGTTAGAAATGGGGGATTATGTGAGAATAAAGAGAAAATAATTGTATGTTTAAAGTGATGATATAAAACATGACTGACCTGTGTCACTGGGTCCCTCTCCATATTACAGAATATTGTGAACAAATGTTCTGAGCAGTCCCAGGACACAAGTGCTGTCAGTTGATGCAGCTGCTGTGTTTTAGCTCTGTGTTTTTGGTCCCATCCCCACTCTGATGCCTTCTTGGGGCTACATAAAAACAGAGACCAGACAAAATTAAGGCAATGAAAAGAGGTTGTATTTATTGAAGGCACATTTCAGGTAGATGAATCCCCCCAGGGGCTACACCCAAAAAATGGTCATGGGTTTTTACACTTCTGTAAGTTTGGTCTGTGTGCATATTGGGGTTAATTTTCCAATTACAGCTTCAGGTAATGAAGGCATTTACCCCAAGTTTGCTCCCCCTAACTCGCTTTTATTTATATTTCTCGGGGCCTGAGGTAGTGAGGTGTCCTTGATTCCCAGCCCTAGAGAGGAATTGTTGTGTCTGACCAAAATGGGAAAGCAGTAACTGACATTCCATATGAAGTTTAGATTTCTACACCAAAGAATTGCAGGATTACAAATTTATAAAAAAAGCACAAAAGCTAAAATGCTAAGGCATCAACTCCAGCCGTGTCTGTGTTTCAGGGGCGGCAGGGCCGGCCCGGGGTGCGGAAGCAAAATGGGAAATGGGAAAGCAGTAACTGACATTCCATATGGAGCTTAGAGTTCTACACCAAAGAATTGCAGGATTAGAAATATATAAAAACCCACAAAAACTAAAATGCTAAGGCATCAACTCCAGCCATGTCTGTGTTTCAGGGGCGGCAGGGCCGGCCCGGGGTGCGGAAGCAAAATGGGAAATGGGAAAGCAGTAACTGACATTCTATATGGAACTTAGAGTTCTACACCAAAGAATTGCAGGATTAGATATATATAAAAAGTACAAAAGCTAAAACCCTAAGGCATCAACTCCAGCCGTGTCTGTGTTTCAGGGGCGGCGGGCCCGGCCCGGGGTGCGCGCCTGGCCCCGGCGGCCGAGGACTCGGTGGACAGCCTGCTGCAGCGCATGGCCCAGCAGGACGGGCCGCCCGCGCTGGACAAGACCCTGGAAGCCGTCATGGCCAACGTTTCTGCCCCTCCATCAGCCAGCCCAGCCCGGAACCACTCCCGGGAGAGAGCCCTGGGCAAGCAGGACGGCCTGGGGGCTCCGGCCATCCCCAGCGGCTCCTGCGGCGGTGACGGCATCTCCCTGCTGCAGGAGCGGCTGCCCGGCAGCTACCCCCCGCGGCACCTCAAGAGGAGCGTGGTGGAGGCCATGCAGCGCCAAGCGAGGAAAATGTGCAATTACAACAAGATCCTGGCGACAAAAAAAAATCTGGACCACGTCAACAAAATCCTGAAAGCCAAAAAGCTGCAGAGGCAGTCGCGGACAGGGAACAACTTCGTGAAGCGCCGGCCGGGGCGGCCGCGCAAGTACCCGCTGCAGGCCGTGGTGTCCATGCAGGCCTTCCAGGCGGCCAGGCTGGTCAGCCAGGAGCTGGAGGACAGGGAGCAGAGCAGCAGCCCCCTGCACCTGGGGCCAGACACCATCACAGATGTCATCGAAGCCGTGGTGCAGAGCGTGAACCTGAACCCTGAGCACCACAAGGGCTGGAAGAGGAAGAGGTGGCTGCCGGAGGAACAGGCCAGGAAGAGACACAAGTCTTTGCCTGAAGATGAGCAGGAGAGCAATAAGAGGTGATTCCCTTGTAATTTTGTATCTCAGTTGGTTTCAGGACATTTCAGGCGTTGAGGGAATCTTCTGCTTGATTTTATTACGGAGTTCAGTGTAGAGGGAACCAGCATGTCAGCCTAAGTGTGGTCAGGGCCTTCCTCAGGTACTGAATACACCCCAGAAATGGGAATCTCAGGTGATCTAAAACTGTGGCTTCTGTACTTGTGCTGGTGAAGGATATGTTTAAGAGTTGGTAACAGGGTTACTGATGAGGTGCCACAGTGTTCCTTCATCCTGTGTGGAATAAGGAGCCCTGAAGAGTTGTGTGTGCCATGGGATCTACTCATGTAGATCACAAACAAATACTTACAGGCAACACAGGATGAAAGGTGAGGTTCAAGTGATGTACAGCAGATAAAGAGTAAAGCTCAAGCAGCAAGGAGGAGTTAAGGGGTGCACCTGTGCAGTCACTGGTAAAGGCACACACCGAGAATCTCTCTCTGATCTCATCTTCTCACGCTTGTCCCCAGAGTCATCAATGAACAGATCAAACCCTGTCAGGAGTTCTCCTTTCCAGAAATGGGTGCTGTGAGTCTGCTCCGGCACCACGTATTCAGGGGCTGCTCTGTGGCTCTCCTGAAGGCTGAGGAAAGGGTTACCACGTGCTGGTTATAGAGTGCAAAAGCAGAGAGCAAGAGCTGCCTTCTGAATTACTCAGCTGAGGCTCCAAGGGATAAACATTAGCAGTACAAACAACATTCTTTTTGTAATAATAATACCACAAAAAAAAAAAAAATCATGCTATTCTTATGATTATGCTTAACCCCCACTTGATCATGATCGTTGAGTTGCATTTTTTGAAGTAGTTGAGACCCAGAAATTTAGAAACATACACTTTTTCTGCTGACCAGATTCGAGAGAGGAATAATGAAATACTGTGACATGATCTTAATGGGATGGTGATTTTTTTATCTCTACTTTTTCTTCCAGTTTCTCTGAGACAGTGGCTGAACCTCCCAGTCCACATGAGGCCCTTGGGAAACCAGCTGAATCTGAAACCCCTGAGCAGCCTTTGCCTCCTCTAACCCAGCGTGAGAAGAAAGCCCCTCGACCCCCAAAGAAGAAGTACCAGAAGGCTGGGCTCTACTCTGATGTGTACAAAACAACAGAGTAAGTACAACAGAGCAAAACTGCTCTCTGATAGTCCAGGGGAAACTCTCCTTTCACCTAGAACCATAAAGAGCTGCAACTTATGAGTAGGTGAAATAAGACTATCAACTTAATTGAAGCCTGTGGAAAATTACGTGCATGATAATTGTCAGAACCTGACCCAGTGAGGATGCAAAATGTAACCCCAGTCTGAAAGTGGCCTCAAGCAGTCTGAAAGTGTTTTTGATTATCAGCTTTGAAGAAGAGAAGAGATTTATTCAAGAGTCTTAATGGTCCTGGCAGTCCATGTGCTGGGAGAGCTGGATGTGTGCAGGTTCTGAGCAGGAGCTGAGCACAGTGTCTGCAGAGAAGGGGTCATTAGGTTCCTGTTTTCATTGGCTGAATGGTGACAACTGGTCATCTTCTGTGTGAAAGAATTTCAGATATGCACCCAGTTCATTTCACAGCTCAGTGGAGTTCATCTCTATTTTCTCAGAGATGTTTAGGGTAAAAAAACCCAGCATTTCTTTATTTTTCCCACTGGTTAGTTTGCAGCCTGGTGTCCACTAGGATGTGGACACCTCCCTCTTTCCCTTCCCTTTGTAGTCACCCATGTTTTCTAATCCCATCTGAAAAAATGAGTTGAAGTCAGGAATTTGTGCTTCTGTTCCAATATAATCTGCCAGATTGAAAAGAGAGAAAATTTGGCACCTTCTCACTATGTCATAGACCACTTTACAGAGACCACTGGGAAACTGCCAGTACAGTTTATCAGCTCTTCCTGCTGTAATCTCTCTCTGTAGCAGAGGGAAGGAATCAGTGAAAGGGTCAAGACTCTAAGGAAGAAACAAAGATCTCAGTCTGACCAAAGGGAGGCCACTTGAGTTTTATCTGTTTTAAAGAGATATGCTAAAACTTTACCCCTTGGACAGACTTGGATGGTCTGTAACTGCTGCACACAGCATGCAACGTTCAAACCTCACAGTTTCCTCTGTTGCCTTAGCAGAGGAGCTGAGAGAGGCTTCTCCTTTTCTTTAGTGTGTTTGGAACTTTGAGTGTTCCTAGATTGGAAGACATCCACAAAGATCATGGAGTCCAGCTCCTGGCCCTGCACAGACATCCCAACAATCCCTCCCTGTGCCTGAGAGCATTGTCCAAACTCTCCTGGAGCTCTGGCAGCCTTGGGGCTGTGCTCATTCCCTGGGGAGCCTGGGCAGTGCCCAGCACCCTCTGGGGGGAAGAATCTTTTCCTGATATCCAACCTAAACCTCCCCTGGCACAGCTCCAGCTGTTCCCTCAGGTGCTGTCCCTGCTCACATAGAGCAGAGATTGGAGCTGCTCCTCAGGGGGAAGTTGCAAAGGGCTGGTTTGTCTTCCCTTTGCCTGTTGCTCCACATGCTGAGTTCTTCCCTGCTCTGATACTGGGGTTTGGGATGAGCTGCTTATGGGCTCTGAGGAACTTCACCCTTCCAAGGAAGCAGGTGCTGCCTGCCCCATGTGAACTGCCTCTGCCCTGTTTGCACACTGGTGCTGAAGCAGGGCATGGACCTGCATGGCTGGGCAAGGACAGCACTTCCCCCTTGGCCATCCCCACTGAGGATTCCTTTGCAGCCTGAAGGGCTGATCCCACCTTTCCATCCTGCTGGCACTGGGTCACTTCTTTACCAAGTTGGTTCAGCAGACTGTATCCACAGAACAACAGTCACTTTTTGGTAATTAGATTTTTATCTGGTTTGGTGTGCTGTTCCCATTCTGCATGGTCAGACATACAGCTGGATATTTAGAAACAGTAAAAGGAGAGCAGAAGTTCATGTTGTTATCCCATTACTTAGGTAACTTGCTGCTGTAGGAGTTTGAAAACCTGATCTGAGTGGAGAAGGAAAAGGCAGCTCTGTGATTGTGGGGCACTCTCTAGTGCTGTCACAGTGAGTGTTGGTCCCTGTCCCCATTCTCACAGGCACTGTGTTCCATTAGTGGGTTGTACTCGCTGGTTTCTGTGACTGTTTGCAGTGTTCACTGCAGACACTTTGCCTTAAATACCATTTTCTTACTCTGTTTCATCCTTCCTAAATAATTCCTAAATGTCACGAGGCCATGTGAAGCAGTGAAGGCTGCACTGAGGTTTGTACAAGTCACAGCCTGTCCCTGCCTCAGTCACATCCAGCTATTCAACAACAGCACAGGAAAAGTTTGGCCTGGCCTGGGCAGTGTTGGTGTTAAAAGAGATTTCAGGAGTTGATTTTAAAAAGGTATTTTAAAAGTACCTCATTTCTCTGCAGCCACGTACAATTTGCCTCAGCAGGAGTTCACTCCAGCTCCCCTCCATCTGGAGACCTTGTTAAAATACAGCAAAAAAAGCTCAGATTTTGATATGTTGTAGATGAACTAAGGATAAAAGGAATGATTCCTGAGTCAGTCTCAGTTCTACCTCATTTCCAGCTGTAATTTTGTAGGCAGCATGGCTGTAACCTCCACAGGAGTGTTCCCAGTCCTCAGCTCCCCCTGGGAGTTCCACAGACCTGGTGCTGGAGAGATGTTCAGCCTGTGGTTTCACAAGGTTGCAGCTTTGAAAACAAGGGAAGATCTTGTGCAGGAGTTGTTCTCTGTATCCAGCAGTAGCTTTCCTAGAGGAGTGAACTGCAAAGTCCAGTTCACCAAAAAAAAATTCATAAATGGTAAATTAGCAATTAATTAAAATGTTGTAGAGTGTTTAGAGAAATGCATTATTTTGATACTTGAGCAGGACTTGAATTGCAGTTCAGCAGGTGCCTGATGTTGGCACAAGCTGATGTTGCACCAAAAGCATTAGCTGTGCTTTCTTCTCACCTCTGTGGCAAATTCCTGTTCTTGTGCTGTCCCTTCCTTTGTCCCATCCTGATGTCCAGGTGGGATAATGGTTGGATGGAATCCAGCCTTCCACTGGAGGCTTCCTGGAGCAGTCAACCCTGCAGTCACACCAGTGGTCAGATTGGCATCAAAGGTAGCTTATCCCCACTTAAAATGTTCATCAAACTGTGGCCTGAGGAAAATGGGGCTTCACACATGAAAAATGTAATTCCACAGAGAAGTAATCCCAGCCAATGGGGTAAGAGTGTAGAGACACTGGGAGCTGGAGAGGAGGAACAGAAATGGAACAGAAAAAAAGGAAGGAGAGTGAAGGAGAGAAGTGCAAGGAAGACAACTGTGGGTCTGGTCTTTGTTCCCTTAGTTTGCCTGAAACTTCAGACTGATATTTTGAGACTAAACCTGGTCTTCAGCCCCTGCAGAGTGTACAAAATGTGCTCATCTACAGAAGTGTCATTTGGCCATTGCCCTGTCAATGGGAGCCTGCACAGGGAGGCCAGTTTGGTTCTCTTGGTGGGGAGTGCACCAAAATGAGTATTACAAATTCATCCTTACAGAAACTGACCCAAACAGCATTAGGTGATGGATTATAAGAGTGAGAAGTGTTTCTTGTGGAATCAGACAGTCTTTAAGGTTAGAAGAAACCTCCAAGATCATCAAGTCTGACTTTTTTGTGTAGCCAGGCTTAAGTTTCAGTCTGTCAGATGCTCAGGAATGTGCTCCCCCAGCTCCCTGTAGGTGCCCACCTGGGCTGGTGGAAATTGTTTCCCTGATTATTGGTGAGGTCTCACCCAGGTCTAACTGGCTTGCTTGGAATCACAGAATCATGGAATGGTTTGGGTTGGAAGGGGCCTTAAGACTCATCTTGTTCCACCTTCTGCCATGAGCAGAGACACCTTCCACCATCCCAGGTTGCTCCAAGCCCTGTCCAACCTGGCCTTAAACATATCCAGGGATGGAGCAGCCACAGCTGCTCTGGGCACCCTGTGCCAGGGTCTCACCACCCTCACAGAGAAGAATTTCTTAAGTATTTCCAGTTGTTGATATGTGTACGTCAAAATTTGGTTTTAACTTACATTTTTTCCTTCACTAATTAAACAATAATATAGCATTTTTTATTGAGCCATCTTTCTGTTATTTGTCCAGTTATTAAAGTAGATCCCTTAGAAAACTTCAGTAAACTTCAATAGGCTTCAATAGGGTCTCACCTTTGGTGTATTTAACATTTAGAAGTCTCCTTTGGATGTTGCAGGACTGCAGTTCTAAATATAACCACATCAGATTCTATTTTCCAAGGTTTGTTGTTGGCCAGGAGGAGATGTTTATAAACAGAGCTGTCATCTGCCTGACCCATACAACCATTCTGATTGCATACTCCTATTTTTCATTCTGCAAAGGGGTATCTCATTGCTGCTTTAACTCTGATTTCTGTTCTTTTTCTGCCTTTCCTGATGAACAGCCTTGTAAAGGGCAGCACAGGAATGTTTGCTCTTAGGGAAGTGGGAGAGCAGGGCTGTACATGTGTCACGTGTCCAATTCCTCAGCAAAACCACCAGATATGATCTGCTGGTCATCTTTTATTTGTGTAATTTTAGTTATTACTTTTATATCACATTCTGGGCACTTAAAGTCGATGATGTCCCATTGGGTGTTGCCTTAACAGCATTTATGGAGAAAAAAAATCCATTGTGGGAGGGCTGGGATCAGTTTGTTTGACAGGCAACCTGGAAAGCAGTTCTTTGGCCATTTGTGTTATTACTCTCTTGCCTGATGCTCCAGACATTTGTGCTTTAACTAAAACAGAAAATGCATTTCTTGCAAGTGCCAGATGTTCCCCGTTGTGATGGTTTGGTTCTGTCCTGTCCTCCACAGCCCCAAGAGCCGCCTGATCCAGCTGAAGAAGGAGAAGCTGGAATACACCCCAGGGGAGCACGAGCACGGGCTGTTCCCAGCCCCTATCCACGTTGGTGGGTACCTCACCTGTGTTTTCACTGTTGGGAGACAAATGTGGCACTGGGGGGGCCTGCACAGCTTCTGCCTTTCTCTGGTTTTTATCCCTTGCCAGGTCACTCGTGGCTTTTGGCACTTGAACTTTGCCAACTCATCCCTCTGTGTTCCCCAGTTTGACTCAAGAGGGTTTTTTTTTAGCTTAAAACATTGTTCTTGGTTTTTTTTGTGTGCCAGGAAATACCATTCTAGTTGAAAACCTGCTTTAACCTGTGATAGTCCTTGGATGAAATGCAGAGCAATAGTCTCCACCTCAAAGTAAAATTACAGCAGAATAGCCACAGGCAATTATGACCATTTGTTAAATCCCAAAAGCTGAGCATGGAATGATAAATTCCCCCATGTCCCCATGCACTTAATGGTGCCTGTCTTTACACAGGCATAAAAGGGTGGAAGAATTAAAAGCTTTGCTGTTATCTTTGTTTTTACTTTGTCCCCATATTTAGGTCTCGGCAAAAAAATGGGATTTACAATTTCACACAATCACAGAATCATGGAATGGTTTGGGTGGGAAGGGACCTTACAGGTGATGTTGTTCCACCCTGTTCCATGGCCTTCCATAGCCCAGATTTCTCCAAACCCTGTCCCTGGCCTTGAACACTTCCAGGAAAGTGCCTGTGGAAAGAATCCATAACCCAAATCTGTCCCCTCAGAGGGGATGGAGCTCAGGATGCTGCTCCTGAGGACTGGGCTGGGGGGATGGTCCAGAGGTCCCACTATTTATACCTCTGTTTGTACCATTTCCCAGGTTAAACCAAGATTGAGTAATTTCCTGATCCTCAGGTAATTGTTTCAGCTTTTGAAGTGCTGTGATTTCTTGCTGCAAGTCCTGTCACGCCCGGAGGGTTTGGGGAATTCCACCGTGTTCAGCAGGAATCTTTGTCCCATCAAACACATGCTGTCACTGGTTTGTCTTCTGTAGCTGAACTGTTTGGCTCCCTGCACAGCAGCACAGCAAGGCAGGACAGTTGGACAGATCTGTGTGAATCAGGAGCCACGAAACAGGTTTCAGAGCTGAAGGTGACAATTTAAATTCTTCAGAAAGTGCCCTTGCTCAGCTCCTTTTTGAATGGGGTCATAAAACCAGGTTTGCCAGGTTCCCAAGCCACATTGTTGGTCCTGCCCTGCAGCTGCTCCCGTGGCTCCAGGGGTGCCTGGGGATGGTTCAACCCCAGAGCAGTGGCCAGGACTGGGGTTCTGCCAGGGGGCTGCACTGGTGCCTGCTCAAGGAGGGCTGGGGGCCCAGTGCCAGGGAACCTGAAAGAGCCTTTTGTTTGGTCTGCTGAGGTCATAGAAGTGAAAGCAAATTCCCAGCAGATCTAGCTCTTTCCTGGAACCTGCTAGGGATAAATAAGGCATTGAAAATGGAAAGTAATTTAGGGGTAAATTGTAAGGAAAACATTACCATTTTTATTTTCCCGTGGTGAGGGTATGTGTGTGAATTTATATGAACCCTGCAGAGTATTGCTGGAGGAATATAAAGGCATTTGTTAACAGTTAGAAGAGCTGGGGGAAAAACAATCAGGCCTGGGCCTGACACCTCATCCTAGGCACTCTGCTCCCTGCAGTTTTGTGACACAAGATTCCAACAAAATGATCAGAGAATGTTGAATCTTGGCTAGAACTAACCAGTGTCAGCCCTCGGGTCTGGTGTGAATGATGTAATGAGTCTGTGTCCTTTAGGGGTGACAGGGAATGACAGAATAGAGCCAAAATCTGCAGTGAAAGCAGGAACTCCTGTCTCAAACGAGTTCCAGTTATTGCTGAAAATACAGATCTCCTTGAAGCCTTTCCAAAAGATCTAGGAATGTGTTTGCCAAGTCTGAATTCATTCTCGAATCTCTTCTGGTAAAGGTCACGGGAACAGGCTGGGAGACTTTTCAAAACGGATTTGATTTCTTTGAGTACAATATTGTGATTTACCAGCCTGCATGGGCAGTGCAGGTCTTGTCCTGGGTGTTACAGTGTTGGAGTATGCACAGGAAAGCTCAGGAGAACATGTCAGCTTTGAGGACAGGGCTGTGGTCATGGTTCATGGTCAGTTCTGTCAGGTATTGCAGTCATTTCTGCCAGGTGTTGTGGTCAGTTGTTTCAGGTGCTGTGGTGAGTCCTGTCTGGTGTTAGGGTCATTCTTTCAGGTGTTGGGGTCAATTGTTTCATGTCCTGTGGTCAGTGTGGTCAGGGGTCATGGTCAGTGCTCTCAGGTGCTGTGGTCAGTGCTGTCCAAGGTTGGCTGTGGCACCCTCACAGGGCTGTGGTCAGTGCTGTCAGGTGCTGTGGTCACTCCTCTCAGGTGCTGTGGTCACTCCTGTCAGGTG
>VXBQ01011831.1:0-14459 GCA_013400175.1 Phainopepla nitens | reverse complement strand
TGTTGATTTTTGTATTGATTTATTATTGATTCATATACATATACATATATATATAATATATAATGTTGATTTTTATATTGATTTATAAATTGGTTTTTCTATTAATTTATTCTTAATTTATACATTCTATCTATTACTCATGTTATATTTATATCTTGATTTCATATGTTGATTTATGATTGATTTTCCTTGCATGACAGACCCTAAAGGATGCTCTTCCCCTCCCTTTACCTTCTCTGCTGTCTCTTTTAGGATGATCTTTGCAGAGTGTTCCCCCAACACCTGCCCCTGTGGGGAGCAGTGCTGCAACCAACGCATCCAGAGGCACGAGTGGGTGCAGTGCCTGGAGAGGTTCCGGGCCGAGGAGAAAGGATGGGGTATCCGTACCAAAGAACCCCTGAAAGCAGGACAGTTTATCATTGAATATCTGGGAGAAGTTGTTAGTGAGCAGGAATTCAGGTAGAAATATTTATTTGCTGCTTTAGCATGGAAGGCTCATGACTGGCTTTTAGAATCTGTGGCTGTGGTTGGGATATCCTCAGGCAGGAACAGAAGGAAGGATGAGGAGGAAAAGGAAGGCTTAGAATTCTGGGTTTTTTTTTGGTTAACCATGTTTTTCTCAGTCCAGTAGAGAGGGGTGATTAATGTTTGAAATGTATCATCTGCCTCGTCTGCCCTGTAAATGCAAAACGCCACAAGTGGCTGAATCTGAAATGAGAACTCTGCAGGATTTGGGCTGCACCAGGTAGAACTGAGGGGCAGAGTGGGGCTGGAAGGGGCATGGGCTTCTGCAGAAAGATGTGAAGGAAAAAGAACAAGTGGAAGCATTGAAACCCATTGAAAGAAAGAAGTTTTCTTAATTCCGTGGCATAGTGTGATGTTTGAGGTTGGAGGGACTCTCAGAGCTCCACCAGAAGGCAGCTGCATTCTCCTCATCCAGAGAAAAGCACTAACACTGACTCCTGTCCCTGTGCTCTTGTAATCCATGGATGTGATTCCAGAACCTGCCCACTCCCCAGCAGGAAGCTGGTTGTTGTACACGTGCATACACAGCCACCCCAAGGAATGTATACTTGCATTTTCTCTTCCATACACAGGTTACCAACATGAAATGTGTACAAATAATCTGCAGAACCCAAAAGGGAGCATTCCAGAAGAGCAAATTTCTAAATTCTAACCCAAGCTCTGTCAGTGGCCTTGACTTATAAAAATAGGTACAATAATGGTTTTCCTCCATCTCTAGGTGTGTGGTTATATAAAATATAAAAGATTATCATTGCTTTTTCTTCAAAACCTTCTCTGAGATGTGCTCTTACTGTGTGCTGTGGGGACAAGCAGACTCACAGGACTGTCCCTGTGTTGCTCCACAGGAACAGGATGATTGAGCAGTACCACAACCACAGTGACCATTACTGCCTGAACCTGGACAGTGGCATGGTCATCGACAGCTACCGCATGGGCAACGAGGCTCGCTTCATCAACCACAGCTGCAACCCCAACTGTGAGATGCAGAAATGGTGAGGAAAGGGATTCTGTCCCCTGCAAGAGACAGAGAGACAACCAGTTCAGCTGAGAGTGTCAGAGCTAAAAATAGGGAGGGGAGTCAAGCTGTAAACAATCCCTACACGGTGCTCGCGTTGCTTAAGAGAAGTCGTGTAGTGTTGGTGAGTGCTGGATGCTTTGGGAGCAGGATTCAAGTTTGCTGGCAGATCCAGCACTGCTGGTTGTCATACTGGGACATTTCCCTCCCACTGTTGCTGGTTTTCACACTTTTAACCTGCTGCAAAGGTTGAAGCCTGGGTAATGCTCTCAAATCATCTGTCTGTATACGTACTCTTTCTTTTTGACAATTCAAGTATTTTTTTAAAGCAGGGAAAGAGGGAAATAGTTGGATTCCAGCACACCCTGTGTCATAGCAGCACTTTGTGAGAGCCAGACTAGGAGGAAGTGCTGTGGAGGGATTTGTAGTGAGTGATTTGTGGGAGAATGGCAGATGGTGGAACACGAGTCACTGTGGGGACAGTACATCAGAGTAGCTCATGGCTCTGAGGTAATTCTAGATTTAGATGATAGTAATATTTTAAATTTGAAAGTCCAACACAAAATAAAAGAGTTGTAGAGACAGAGAGAGAGGATTCTGCCCCTCTGCCTTGCTCAGGCAAGACCCCTCCTGCAGAGCTGCCTCCAGTCTGGGGTGCCTGGAAAAGAAGAGCTCTAAGTGACCTAATTGTGTCCTCCTAGTACCTGAAGAAGGTGCAGGAAAGATGAGGAGAGATATTTCCAAGTGCCTGGAATGACAGGACAAGGGGCAATGTCTTCCCATTGCCAAAGGGCAGGGTTGGATGGAATATTGGGAAAGAATTGTTCCCTGTGAGGGTGGGGAGGCCCTGGCACGTCCTGCTCTTTGTAAATGTGGTGTTCACTTTTTAGCCTTCAAAGTTTATTTTAAGAGATAAATAAAAGAACTGCACAAGCATAACCCAGGGCACAGCAGAGGTGTTGCTGCCTGTCTCTAGCACTGCCACTCTGTGCACAAAGATGATTTTCTGTTTAATTTTTGGGGTATTTGATTGTATTTTCCCCACAGGTCTGTGAATGGTGTGTATCGGATTGGGCTGTATGCACTCAAGGACATGCCTGCTGGGACTGAGCTCACCTATGACTACAACTTCCATTCATTTAATGTTGAAAAACAGGTAAAAACTCCACCCTGAGACCTTGAAAAATCTCACCAAGGCCTAACAGTTCTGTAAAGTGTAAAAATTAACAAAACCTGTCATGTCGTATTATGCAGACAATGTTCTTTTTAATATTGAGAGAGAATCTAAATGTTTGGGGTTTATTGGATGTTTTTTTTCTCAAAGCAACTCTGCAAATGTGGCTTTGACAAGTGCAGAGGAATAATTGGGGGTAAAAGTCAACGCATGAATGGACTCTCAAGCAAAAGCAACCAGCCTGTGAGCACCCACAGAAGACCTGGGCGGTCGAAAGAGAAGAGGAAGTCAAAGCACAAACTAAAGAAGAGAGTAAGTAGGAAAGGCAGAATTTGAGTGAGTGAGGTTGATGGGAAATCAGTCTATGCCACCAGACCAAAAACTGGTCAAAATTTTGTAAATTTGAAACTTGAAACAGAACCCCAAACTTTAAATAGAAATACAGTAAAGTAATGCTGCAGGTTCTGTCTCAGGGACTGCTTTGGCTGCTTTGCTGAGTTCTTGGCACAGTTTTTCCTGTCTATCAGAACAATCTGTTTTCCAGAGGGGCCACATCCCTGAGGAACCCAGTGAAAGTGTGAACGCCCCAACCAGGCTGACACCTCAGCTGCAGATGAAGCCCATGTCTAACAGGGAAAGGTAAGGACTGATGTCAGGGGGATTTGCCTCAGAAATGGAGTGCTGTGCAAATATTGAAGTCTTCTTCTATAAGATGGGGCATCCTGAAATTTCTGAGGATGCAGCTTTTAGTTCTCCTTTACCAGCCAGGCTGGAATTCCTCTGCATCGAGGAGGCACAGGGCACACCTCTGAATATCCAGCTTTTTCCCCCCCATTAAATAATTAATTTTCCATTAAAAAGAGATTCTTGAACAGCTTCCTCATTTCTGCAGGAATTTTGTGCTGAAACACCACGTGTTCTTGGTACGGAACTGGGAGAAGATCCGGCAGAAGCAGGAGGAGGTGAAGCACGTCAGTGACAGCATGCACAGCTCGTCGCTGTACACCCGCTGGAACGGCATCTGCCGGGACGACGGCAACATCAAATCAGGTGAGGCCACTCAGGTGAGGCCCCTCAGCCTCCCTGAGGGCTGGTGTGGCACACAGAGAGTTAAACTCTGTGTAAATCCAGTGTAGGGTCCCAGTGAGATCCGTGCATTTTTTGTAAGGGCTGCTGCACGGGTGAAAGCTCCCAGGGAGCACTCGAGTCCTGGGAGGAGTTGTCACGTGCGGTGTTTGAACGAGAGGGGTTTGTCAGAGGAGGAGGAGAGTGGCATTTAACATCGTGGCACTCAGTGCCATGGTCTGGTGGGCAAGGTGGTGATCAGTCACAGGTTGGACTCTGTGATCTTGGAGGTCTTTTCCAACCCCAGTGGTTCTAGGATATTATTCTGTATTGGGTAGAAATTCCTCCCCTGTGAGGGTGATGAGGTCCTGGCACGGGGTGCCCAGAGCAATTGTGGCTGCCCCTGGATCCCCTGGAAGTGTCCAAGGCCAGGCTGGACAGGGTTTGGAGCACCCTGGGGTAGTGGAAAGTGTCCCTGCCCATGGCAGGGGATAGAACTGGATGAGCTTTAAGGTCCCTTCCAACCAAAACCAGTCTGTAATTCCATGATTTTCCATGGTTGGACCCCAATGGAGAAGGGCTGTTTACTGCTGTGTGTATCCCTAAACCACCAGTTGTGTAGACTGTGAAAATTGTCTTTTATCCTCATAGTTTCACTGCTTTCAGGCCTTTAGAGAACAAAGATTTTTGGCATGCAGTCACTTGTGGGAATGGGGCAGAATATTACTATCAGGGAAAAATTGCTGCTCCTGTTCCAAAAGTAACCCTGTTGGTGGGACCATCATCCTCACAGCCTGGCAGCATTTGGCCCCCAGTGTCAGGCACAGGAGAAGCTGGACACTGAGGATTTGGGGTGAATTCAATGAGATGTTGCATTTTCTCCAGCAAGATAAAACATTCCAAGAACCAACTAATCCATTTAGGTGAGAACTGACACGGGAGTATGGAACCGAACCCTTGGATGTTACAGTAGCTTAGAAAACATCTTCATTGCATAATCAGTGGTGGAGTTGCTAGACCAGAGAAGATGCTGTGATTTGATCTCTCAGGAATTGCTTGTTCAGAGAGGAATTTCTTGTCTGTTGCCCTCTCTCAGACGTGTTCATGACCCAGTTCTCGGCGCTGCAGACGTCGCGCTCGGTGCGGACGCGGCGCTTGGCCGCGGCTGAGGAGAACCTCGAGGTGGCTCGTGCCGCCCGCCTGGCTCAGATCTTCAAGGAGATATGTGACAGCATCATATCCTACAAAGGTGAAGGTGATTCTCTTAAAAAAAAATCTCGGTGGGCACGTTTTCGACCTCTGGAAATGGACTCTCTGAATAGGAAATGCTAGAAAAATATGGGAAAATAATAATTAAATAATTCTTGTTTTTTTAAATTACTCCCCTTATCAATAATCACTTTGCTTTAGCCTCAATCCCCTGTTTTACCACCAGAATCTGCAGATGATGCTGTCCTTTGAAATTGATTATTCAAAACTCCAGAAAAAATCAGAAATTGTCATCCTTGTGCTACCTGTACTCCAGTTACAGCCACCAACATCTAGAAATACCGAGGCATTTTGACTCCCCGTGGCTCAGATAACAGAAAAGCCTTTTTTTAACCCAGATTGAATGTTGTTAGTTGCTTTCCTTTGGCAGTATCACTCCTGTGATGTCAATAAGCTCTGTTCCTGTTGCAGACTCCTCCAGGCAGGCGCTTGCAGCTCCTCTCCTGAACCTGCCCCCAAAGAAAAAGTAAGTGCTGCCTACCCAGAGCTGCTTTCTCTGAGGGATTTGCACCCTGGGAATTGCTGGTGAGCCTGACATTGTGCCAACATTCCTGTTGTAGAAATGCAGACTATTATGAAAAGATCTCTGACCCCTTGGACCTTGCCACGATTGAGAAGCAGATCCTGACTGGCTACTACAAAACTGTGGAAGCTTTTGATGGGGACATGCTGAAGGTCTTCAGGAATGCAGAGGTGAGGCTCTCTTTGGCCTGAAAGCTGCTGCACTGGCAGCAGGGATGTGCCCTCCTTTGATGCTCTTATAGGAATAAAAGAAGAAATTTATTCTGGAGGAAGAGAACTTGTGTAGATCCATTCCTGATGATGCCTCAATAGCAAATCATGAGCTCTTTGACTGCCTTTGGTCAGAGAGAAGGTCAAGGACACTCATGAATAGCTGACCTAAAGAAACTTCCATTTCTTTTGGAAGGGGTAGCCTGTTTTTCATTATGAGATGTCATGGAATCACAGAATCTTAGAATGGTTTGGGCTGCAAGGGACCTTAAAGCCCATCCCATTCCACCCTATGCCATGGGCAGAGGCACCTTCCACTATCCCAGATTGCTCCAAGCCCTGTTCAGCCTGGCCTGGAGCACTTCCAGGGATCCAGAGACAGCCACAGCTTCTCTGGGCACCCTGTGCCAGGACCTCCCCACCCTCACAGGAAACAATTTCTCCCATATATCCAACCTAAATCTCCTCTCTGTCAGTTTGAAGCCATCCCACCTTGTCCTGTCACTCCAGTTCCTGATGGACACTCCCTCTCCAGCTTCCCTGCAGCCCCTTCAGATCCTGCAAGGGGCTCTGAGCTCTCCACACAACCTTTTCTTCTCCAGGCTGAACATTCCCAGCCCTCCCAGCCTGGCTCTGTAGGGGAGGGGCTCCAGTCCCCTCAGCAACTTTGTGGCCTCTTCTGGACTTGCTCCAAAAGTTCCATGTCCTTCTTACACTGGGGACCCTGGAACTGGACACAGCACTGCAGGGGGAGTCTCAGGAGAGCAGAGCAGAGGGAGAATCCCTTTCCTTGTCCTGCTGCCCACGTTCTTTGGCTGCAGCCCAGGACAGGGGTGGTTTCTGGGCTATGAACACACCTGGCCAGGGCACGTTGAGTTTTTGTCACCCATCACCTCACATCCTTCTCACAGGGCTGCTCTCAGTTCCTCCCCTGCCCATATCTCATCCATGGACTGTTGTGGTGGACTACACTGTTGTTTACACTGGATTTTGGGTACTTTGCACTGAGTTATTATTTTGCACTGGGCGTATGTTAACTTGCTCTGAGGTTTCTGTTTTTATTGGGTTGTTCTGTTTTTCCCCACTCTCCCCTCTCTAAGCACTGTGGTGGTGGCCCTTTCCCCTCACCTGCCCCAGGTTGGCTTCTCCCTCTGTCCCATTGCCTGGTGGTCTCCCTTCCCAGCTTCCCCCTCTCCACTGGGGCATAAAACCCCCTGACCACCTGGACACAACCTCTTTCTTCTCTGCTCCCTGGCAGGGGTCCTTGCTGCCATCCATCCCCTTCCCCTGCCTGAGGATAAATTCTGCATTAAACCAGGATTGCTGCACAGAGGAAAGAGCATATCTCCTTTTTTGTCATGTAGGACCCACTCAAACCTGAAACTTGTAATATAGCCCTCAGAACACAGAGAGGATTCCTACAATGCAGATATTGGCCAGAGTCATGAGGGAGATGCAGAGGTGCACCCAGGCTTGGGGCTGGAGCTGTAGGGAGAATCCCTCCCAGGCACTCCCACACAGGAGCTAATGGGGCAGGACATGGAAATAACAGTGCTTTTTGGGGTTTTTATTTTGTTTCTGCAGAAGTTTGCTGCACAGAGGAAAGAGCATCTCTCCTTTTTTGTCCATGTAGGACCCACTCAAACCTGAAACTTGTCATATAGCCCTCAGAACACAGAGAGGATTGCTACAATGCAGATATTGGCCAGAGTCATGAGGGAGATGCAGAGGTGCACCCAGGCTTGGGGCTGCAGCTGTAGGGAGAATCCCTCCCAGGCACTCCCACACAGGAGCTAACGGGGCGAGACTTTGAAATAACAGCGCTTTTTGGGTTTTTTCTTTCATTTCTGCAGAAGTACTACGGCAGGAAGTCCCCGACGGGCCGGGACGTGTGCCGGCTGCGCAAGGCCTACTACAACGCGCGGCACGAGGCCTCGGCCCAGATCGACGAGATCGTGGGGGAGACGGCAAGCGAGGCCGACAGCAGCGAGACCTCGGTGTGTGACAAGGACAACGGGCACGAGAAGGACGAGGACGTCATCCGCTGCATCTGCGGCCTCTACAAGGACGAGGGGCTCATGATCCAGTGTGAAAAGTGCATGGTGAGGAGCCCAAAGGGAGCCTGCTCTCTCCTCCTCCTCCTCCTCTCCACAGCATGTGTAATTTTCACCGGCAGTTGCCGTGCGCTTGGTAGCATTAGTTAACTCTTCAGGGCTTTTACTTCCTCTCCTCAAGAGGAGAGATTCTCTTTTCACAGAGGAAATGCGACTTGCGTTGAGCAGAGGAGCTGAAACTGCCCCAGCTCCTGCCCTCAGGAGAGAGGAATTAATTTTAAATTTTTTAATTTTAAAATTTTGGGCTTTTGCGCTTACTGTCGCATGGGGATCTTGTCTGTCTGCTGACGTGGTGTGAAATAGTCCATAGAAAATCTTGAATTTCCCGAGTGAAGGTTATTTTCTTGTTTTCCTTAATAATTGTTGAGAAAATGCAGTTTGCAGCTATAATCTGTGCCAGGATTTTCTGACTGGGCTGTGCCTGTTTTTCCAGGTGTGGCAGCACTGTGACTGCATGGGTGTGAACTCGGACGTTGAGCACTACCTGTGTGAGCAGTGTGAACCTCGAGCTGTGAACAGGGTAAAACAAATCCCCATCCCATTACTCTTATAAACTACAGCTCTCCCTTAGGGTTTTTTTTTTTATTTGTATTTGTATTTAGAATTTATATCTTTTGGGATTGGTGAAGCTTCCTTGATTTAGGCTCAGTTCCGTGAGGGGTCGGCTTTTCTCTGTGTATTTACAAAAGGGTGGCAGCCCAGTTTTGGACTGATCATGGTGGGCAGCTCAGGATTCCTTTTCTTTTTTTCCCTGCAGGAGGTTCCCATGATCCCTCGGCCCCACTATGCCCAGCCTGGCTGTGTGTATTACATCTGCCTGTTGAGGGATGATCTGCTGCTCCGCCAAGGTATGTGCTGGCTCTGGGGCCTGCTGGGGTTTCCATCAGTGTGCAGAGATCTCTGGCATAACCCTGTCAAAAATACTTTCATTTTTCACAAGTGGAAGCTGCTCTCTCTGTGATGCTGGGAGTGATACACAGTCAGAGTTCTCACAGGCTGTTGATGAAGAAATGTTAATTAGCACAGCCAGGGCTGTCCTGGCCAGGGGAGGATGATGCTGAGCCAACTGCTGGTAGTTAACATTTAAAAGTAAAGGCCAAGAAGGCTGTTAGACTTCCAGTATTTTAGTGCAGAATGGCCATTAAAACATCGAGCTCATTGCTTGTGTGTTCCCTTAAGCTTATCTCTTCTGGACTGTGCTCTGAATTCCTGAATCTCTCCAAGGCAGCTGCCACAGCCACACAATTCAGCTCACTGATTATTATTTTTTTTATTTCATCCTACAGATCCATACAAAGTTAGACAGAACCCTTTATCGTTATTAGGAAACTGCCCTTGAATGAGTGAAACCAGCTGATAAGTTTGGTAGAGGGAAATAGGGGAGCCTTCAGGAAAATGGGGAATTAAAAAAGGTCACAGAACAGTATATTCTTTATTCCATCTGCAAGATTCTGGAATTTGCATTCAGTCCTTACTGGGTGTTGCTCTGCATTTTCTGTTCTGTTCAGAGTTCAGCCTTAGGGTTTCTCATGTCTTTTTTTGCTGGAGAGTAACTCACCTCAAGGGCTGTATCAGAACTTGCTTTTACATTCTCTGTTGAAATGGATGTTGTTTTATCTGGGACTTGTGGCATCTTCCAGGTGTTCAGAGCATGAAGATCATTTCTGTCACAGTGTGTGCCTCTGATCTGATCTTGTTGACCTTAATTATAGAAATGCCCTTTAAAGAGAGAAATGTCCCTCTGTGGCTGAGCTCCATGTGCCATCAGAGGGGACAAAGGAGATCAAACTGCAGCTGTTGGGCACCAAATGCCTCTGCAGTCACAGGGAGCAGATGAAGCCAGTTCCACCACGAGGTGCTGGAACAGAACATGCAGCTCCAGCAGGGAAAGGGCAGATCCATGGGCTTGTTGCTGGTCTTGAGTTTCCCACCCAGAGTCCCCAGGCAGGACCTTTACTGTGCTGTGGGTGTATCAGGCAGCTTGGACAGTGGGAGAAACAGCTTTTTACTCCCTCTGGTGTCTAAAAGGCTTTGTAATTCCACATTCTGAGGCAAAAGCCTGGCCTGCAGCCCTTCAGTCTGTGTGTGGGTTTACATTTTCCTGAGAGTTGTGGATTGGGAAGAGGTTGATGTTGCCACAAAGTGCATTGAGCCCTGTGCCTGTAGAAGAAGCTGCACCTTGAACACCAGTTCAAGCTTGAGAGCTGATGTTTTGGAGGTGCAGGACTGAAAATCAGCTGTGTGAGTGGTCACACTCTGCTGTGGCCAAATCCCTCTCATTCAGAGGGATCTCAGGGAGGGTCCTTCAGTCGGTGATTGCAGAACTTGTTTCTTAATTTCTTGGCAATTCTGCTGGAAGATGTTGAGTAATACACCACAGACAAGCTTCCTCTGCAAAAATTCCCTAATACCTAAACCCAGGAGATGATGCAAATAAAACAGATCTGATCCATCACATCCCTTGGAGTGAACGTGGAGTTCTGCCTTGAATAGGAATTGATAAACAGGGGTCAGAATGGATCCTGGAAAACCCACATAGCCAGAAATTGTAACACATCATCATCCCTGATGCACCAGCAACAGCTGCTCTATTTTTTCCTTGGAAAATTCCTTTTTGAGGCAGAGGGGCATCTGGAACGTCTGTATAAACTGGAATTGAAGTCAAGTTTCCTGATCTTTAGAGCAAGAGAGCATCTGTCTACATCTCCTTCTAAATGCTCCTTTTTCAGTCAGGCACAATAATGCTGGGCTTGCTTTCTTCTCATGGGAGAGGTGGGGAAAAAGAGTTGAAAAAATCTCATTTAAAATTCAGTAATTTAAAATTGAATGGTTTTATTTACCATTTATTTATTTATTTATTTTTATTTACCATTTACCATTTATTTAATGGTTCTACTTGGGGCCAGTAGCTCCTCTCAGTATGCTCCTTGTTTTCTAAGAGTCTTCTAAGGAACTCACCTCCCCAATTTCTTTAAAAGTTACCCTTAAAGTTGTAAAGGGAAGCTGTTGTTACCCCAGTTTTAGCTCAGCTGGGAAGGAAACACCAAGCTGTGTGGTGTGGTCAAAGTGCAGGAGGGAAGGGGTGGATGCACAGGGACCTGGGCAGGCAGGAGGGGTGGGACTGTGTGAACCTCGTGGATGTCAGCAAGGTCCTGCACTAGGTCAGGGCAATCCCAGGCTCAGCTGCAGGATGGGTGGGGAAATGGCTGTGAGAAGGATGTGAGGTGATGGGTGACAAAAACTCAACGTGCCCTGGCCAGGTGTGTTCACAGCCCAGAAACCACCCCTGTCCTGGGCTGCAGCCAAAGAACGTGGGCAGCAGGACAAGGAAAGGGATTCTCCCTCTGCTCTGCTCTCCTGAGACTCCCCCTGCAGTGCTGNGTGGGGAGGTCCTGGCACAGGGTGCCCAGAGAAGCTGTGGCTGTCTCTGGATCCCTGGAAGTGCTCCAGGCCAGGCTGAACAGGGCTTGGAGCAATCTGGGATAGTGGAAGGTGCCTCTGCCCATGGCATAGGGTGGAATGGGATGGGCTTTAAGGTCCCTTGCAGCCCAAACCATTCTGTGATTCTGTGATTCCATGACATCTGATAATGAAAAACAAAGCTGGAGAGGGATTGTTCATCAGGAACTGGAGTGACAGGACAAAGTGGCATGGCTTCAAACTGACACAGAGGAAATTTAGGTTGGATATATGGGAGAAATTGTTTCCTATTAGGAGTCCTCAGGAGCATCTTTTAATCTTAAGATTGATAAAGGAGATTATATTAATGAAAATAGAATTACTTTAATCCTGAATCTGGTTATAGCAAAACTGGAGTGTTGATGACCCTGAGGCCACGTTGTCCTCAGTGGTTCCCATCTTTTTCCCAAGCTGTGAAACCTAATTAATAACAGCAATATCTGTGGAAGGCAAACAGCCATAACTACACATATGCAAAAATGAGGGGGGGGAAAGCCCCTAGGAGTCATTTTAATTTAATGGAAACATGAGAAAAATGTTCTACTCAAGTGAAAAAGGCAAAGGGAGTATCAGAAATTGTTATGCATAAAATAGCAGAGTGATTGTGCCTTTCTGTAACCTGCTGGGGTGTCTGTCCCCTGCCTGCCCTGTGCTGCCCTGACATCCCATTGCACAGAGGATCTCACTACCCAGGAAAACAAGGATAACAAGGATAATCCTATCTGGATCATCTTTGCTGTGGACAGAGTCTGCCCAGGTGATTTGGAGGGTGAATGATGAAGGTCTGTGAAATGTGGCTCAGGAAGGTGCAACGATGCAGAAATTAGGGAACAAACAGAAATTAGCTGGCAACAGCTAAACTCTAGAAAGATTTTTTTACAAAAGCATAACTAGACTGTGGCAAGCCTTGCCACAGGAGGGTGGAGAGGTCAGAGTATAAATGATTCCAGAAAAGATTAGACAAATTCTTGGAGTAAGGATTAATCTCCAAAGCTTTAGCCTTTGGCTCTGAAAGTCCAAAAACAGCAGAAAGGCAGCTGGGCAGGGACAGCACGGGGAGGCTTTTCCTTGGCTTGCCTGTTCCTGTGCTTTCTCCTCCTGAGCAGCTGCTGCTGCCCATTTCTCCAGCCAGAACGTTCTGCTATGTGACCTCTGGTCCTACCCAGGGGAGGTTTCATGACTTGGGGCCTCCCAGGTTTTGGTCATTTTTAGGTAAATAACAGGAGAGGTGGAATCTCTTCCCAGGGCTGGAAGTGCTTAAGGCCAGGTGGGATGGAACTCTGAGCAGCTTGGTCTAGTGGAAGATGTCCCTGTCCTTGGCAGGGGGGTGGGTATGGATGGTCTAAGATCCTTTCCAACCCAGGTCACTCTGGGATTTCACAGGTCAGAGCAGAGAAATTAAGGAGTAAATTCACCTATGGGACAAAATTAATAAATTTACATTTAGGAGTTGCCCTTGGGAAATACTTTTTGATTGCCAGCAGTGCCAGTTTGTTCAGTCCTTTTTGCATTCTCTTTACCTTTTCTGAGCTCTACATCTCACTGGAATTCTGCTGGAATAACCAAAGACTTGGGGCTTCTCAGGACAGGATTTATTTTCTTCATAGTAGCGTTCTCTCTAAGTATCTTCTCTGTCATTATTCTTTACACATTGCAGCCATCACTAATTCCTACACCTTTTCCTAATCATGACTGACATGTTTACATATTCTGTGGTCTGTCATGGTTTTGATTCCTTACAGGTTGATGTTTTCAGTCTGGGCATGGAAAGTTATGGGTAGTTTTTCTGTAAAGCTGCAGTGAAAACCATCTGAGTGCTCCTGGCAGATTCTGCAGCGAGTTCGTGTCGTCCCTTACGATCCAGCATTAGGTGCCTCGGTTGTGTTCCTTGGAATCATTCTTTGCTCTGGTTCTGGTGTGCTGGGTCAGGCCAGGCTCTTTACAGGTGTGTCCTTTGTGCCCCTGGACAGGTGACTGTGTGTACCTGATGAGAGACAGCCGCAGGACCCCCGACGGGCACCCGGTGCGGCAGTCGTACCGGCTGCTGTCCCACATCAACCGCGACAAGCTCGACATCTTCCGCATCGAGAAACTCTGGAAAAACGAGAAGTATGTGCAAGACAGCCCTCGAGTTTGAGATATCCCATTGGCCTGCCTGTCAAAGCACAGGAATCTCGTGGAAGTCTCATCTTAAAAAGGCAGGAATGAGCGAGGTCCAGGTGCAGAGGTTGGGGAATGCCCAGCTGGAGCCTGTGGAAGCTGCACAGTGGAAACATGTGAGGTTGGAGGTTTAAGCAAAGGATCAGAGAGGGAAATGGAGGGGTTTCCTCAGTGTTGGAGCAGACTGTGAGGGCAGTGACAGCTGTGAGGCCGTTCAGTGCTGTGCCCTGGCCAGTCACAATCTGCTGTGCCCGTGGAAACCACGCTGGCAGCGTTCGCCCTCACTGCAGGCGGGAAGTGAATATGGAACACTTGTGTGACTCTGCTGTTCATCACAGCCAAGTGCAGGAGAGGGAGCTCAGAACGAAGCAGGGGGCATTGAGTGAGTCGTGTCATGGGCTGATTGGTGTTTCTGTCCCCTTTGCACCCTCAGAGAGGAGCGCTTTGCCTTTGGCCACCACTATTTCCGTCCACACGAAACGCACCATTCCCCGTCTCGGAAGTTCTACCACAACGAGCTGTTCCGAGTGCCCTTGTATGAAATCATCCCCTTGGAGGCCGTGGTGGGGACGTGCTGTGTGCTAGACCTGTACACCTACTGCAAAGGTGAGAATTTGGGCATTTGGGCAGTGGGCTGTGGTGGTTTAACCCTCTCTGAAAGCTCAGCACTACCCAGCTCGCTCCCCCTGGGATGGGGAGGGAACTGGAAAAAGTTAAAACCCAGGGGCTGGGATAAAAACAGTTTCATGGTTGAAATAAATGAGAATATTTTAATAGTAATGATAGCAGTAGTAGTAATGGAAAGGGAGGTTACAGAAAGAGACAGAGGTGTCCAGTATCTGAAGGGGCTAGAAGGAAGGTGGAGAGGGCCTTTTAATCATGAGTGGAGTGACAGGACAAGGGGAATTTAGATTGGATACACAGAGGAAATTCTTCCCTATGAGGG
>VXBQ01011828.1:23292-33928 GCA_013400175.1 Phainopepla nitens | reverse complement strand
TCACTGTCCCTGTGGCTGTGGCTGAAACTGTCACTGTGGCTGTCACTGTGGCTGTCACTGTCCCTGTGGCTGTGGCTGTCAGTGTCGCTGTGACTGTCACTGTCCCTGTGGCTGTGGCTGAAACTGTCACTGTCCCTGTGGCTGTGGCTGTCAGTGTCACTGTGGCTGTTGCTGTGGCTGTCAGTGTCATTGTTCCTGTGGCTGTCACTGTGGCTGTCACTGTGACTGTCACTGTAGCTGTCAGTGTCATTGTTGCTGTGGCTATCACTGTAACTGTGACTGGCACTGTGGCTGTCACTGTGGCTACTGTAGTGGCAGGGCAGCGATGCCGTGTCACCCTGCGGTGCTCCGGGTGCTGCCGAGCCTCTGTGTGATTGTGTTCTGTTCTCCTTGTAGATGGAGGAGATTAAGTTTAAGGACAGAGCAGTCTTCGTGCTGGAGAGAGAGTTAGGGGTGCGAGCCGGGCACGCTCAGAGACTGCAGCTCCAAAAGGAGGCTTTAGATGAACAACTGTCCCAGCTCAAAGAGTCTGACCGGCATCTGAGCAGCCCCAAGCGGGAACTTCCTTATGCAAGTGGTGCAGGAGACGCTTCAGATCATTCGGGAAGCCCCGTAAGCACTTCCACTTCCACGCGGTTCCGCCTAAACCGCGGCCAAACGGCGCCGAGTGACAGAATCTTGATGAGTGCACCCTGGAGCAAGAGCTGTCCCACGGCTGTGCAGGGGCCCCGGGGCACCCACTCCGTGCTCTCGTTCTTGTCGAGCCCAAACCCTTGAGATTTCCACTCAAACCTCGCCATGGGAGAGCTCTTGCTTGCTGTCGTTTCGTCTCCCGGTCGGTTTGGTTGGGTTTTGTCAGCAGGGTGAAGTTCCTCTGTTCTCTCTCTCCTCTTCCTCAGTGTACCATGCTCAGCCACCCGCCTTAGTCTGACGGACGATTCTGCCAACAAACGATGCAAATGCGTTTCTCACCCCGTGCTGTTTGTGTGCACGCCCTCGGGGCGCGGGCTGGGGCTCGGGGAGCAGACGGACGAGGCCAGTTCCAGAGGGAACGGGGCAGCACGGAAACCCTGCAGCCCCCTGGGCACCCCTTTCCTGCCGTCAGCAGGACACAGAGTGAGCCAAAGGCCTCCCAAGCCATTCTCTCCTGGTTATTCTCTGCAATAGCCAGAACACTGGAGTGGAGTCACCCCTCCACAGTGGCTTTTTCAGTGTCACTCTGGCACCTCCCTGCTCGGGCCTCCCTTTGCCCAGAGAAGCTCTTGGTAATTCATTGCCCTCCGTAACTGCCCTCGTGCCTCTGACGTGTGCAGGCCGTCCTCATTGCTGATCCTCATCAAGAGTTCTTTTGCAACAGCCTTGGTTGTCTCAGTGCAAGTGTAAGACATACCTGAGCAAACCAACCTATTTTATTCTTTGGCCCAAGCCTCTCCTGCACCTGTTGAATGAGGAATCCTAGACCAGAAGTGCCACCAGCACTGTGGGCACTAATTTGCCTCCCTCTAGTTGTACTCAACTTCTGCCTAAGACCAGAACAAGTCATAGAGAAGGGGGAAACTCTGTCACGTTTGTCAGTAGCTGTAACTCCTCTCTGACTCTGAACGAGATCACATCTACCTATATCTCTATTAATTTCTAATTTGATTTAAGCATTTTCACTCAGATAAAGTGCTACTCCTGTGGCCTTACAAGTGACCCTTTAGGACCCCATAAGGGCCACTGCTTTCTGGAAGAAGAGCTTATTCAACGCACGATTGCATGGATTTTCCCCATTCAGTAACTCAGTAATTTTAATATCAGTTTCTTATGACCAAGTCCTGAGAGTGGGCGATGTGTCTGAAGCTCTCAGTTCAACAGTGGCATCATTGGAGCATGGCCTTCAGTTCTGAGATTTTCTGTTGTTTCCAAGTTCACCATTTCTAAACTTTGTACTTGCACATTTGTATTGTCACCTTTGTGACTTTGTATTTGCATATGCATATTCATATACATATGCATATACATACCTCTGCATTTGCATTCTTTGTTACATTTCCACTCTTGACTTTCCATTGGTCCCACCCCGCAGCTTTCTGTGGTCACTTGGGTTCCACGGGTTACACTCCACACGGTAACATTTTAGAATGCTTGGCTTTGGGATAAGAGGAAGTTTGAGGTTTGCCAGCGTGCTGTTGCGTGTACACTTATGAACAGTTATTTGCAGTTGATCTTTGTTTTAGGAACAGCAGTTGGATGAAAAGGATGCCCGGCGCTTCCAGCTGAAAATCGCGGAGCTGAGCGGGATCATCCGCAAGCTGGAGGACAGGAACGCGCTGCTGTCCGAGGAGAGGAACGAGCTGGTGAGTGCAGGGGGCCAGGGCTGGGGCACCTCCTGCCCCACAAACACCCAGGAGTTGGCTCCTGTGCTGTTTGGAAACGAGGGGCTGCCGCCTCCTTCTCCTCCTCCTCCTCGGCTCGCTGTTCAGGGCTTTGCGTGTCTCTCCCCTCACGGCTTATCCTGATGCCTTAAATTTTAGCTTTTATATTTTTTCGGGCTCTGTGCCGTTTTAATGTATAATTCTGGGGTTCATATTAAGGGTTAGTGAGCTCTCTTCACAGAACAGATAGACAAAACAATTCCTTTCTAGGTGGGGGACCAAGGTCAAGTTTTAGGCCCAGGAGCGCAAACAACAGTGAAGGAAGAGAGGAAGAACAAATAGGATGGAGCTTCATAACCTAAAGCTATAATTAGACAATTAACTCCAATGTGTTAATGGACCAGAACTTATAAAAATGTGAAACATCATGACCAGGGGATTCATTTTGGGATCATTGCTGCATTGCTTGGGCGTAGCCCCAAGAGGTTCTTGTATGGCCCAAGCTGGATCCTTTCAATAAATCCCTTTTATTCTTTTACTCTGCCTAGTCTCTATTTCCAGGTCAACCTTTCTAGGCAATAGTACAACAATGGATTTTTAAGATGGCATTAGCTCAAATTATATTTATTTCTTTTTAAAAATAAGTACATTCCCCACACCGAACATTTGCTGTGCAGATAGAATATCTTCTCGTGTAGGAATGCTCTCTCTCCAGTGGAAAATCCCTAGAGTTTTTGATCAGTTCTGCTTTGCATCAGGGGAAAACACTTCTAGTGTGATAGTTTCAGGAAGTAGTTAATATATTTGAAGAAAAAGCTCCAGAGGTGTTGTTTTTCTCTTTATCTTTCAGTTGAAACGTCTCAGAGAAGCAGAAAGTCAGTATAAGCCCATTTTGGACAAAAACAAACGCCTCAGTAGGAAGAATGAGGAGCTGTCCCACGCCTTACGTCGAATGGAAAATAAACTGAAATTTGTGACACAGGAGAATATTGCGATGGTGAGCGCCTGCGCTCCTGGGAGGGCAGGGATGTGGAGCTGGGGGCGTCAGGCGGGGCCCGCACCCGCAGGGCCCGTGGGAAACTGCTCCATCCTGGCAAGGTCCCTTCCCACCAAACCAATCCAGCATTCTGTGACTCCCCTTCACCTTTCCTGCCGCAGTCACCTCATAATCCCTGGGAAATCGGCACTTGTGGCCCTGCCCCTTTTTCCAGCTGGAGGAGCGGGGCCATCTGGCGCGTTTGGAGCTCGGGTGTGAGGCTCAGCAGAAGGGGAGCAGCAGAGCTGCCAGGGCAACCATTAGAGGGATGCTGTAAAGGGAAGGACCAGACAAGTCCCTGGCAAAGCCTCCTGACCATTTCCCCTTCTGCCCTGTGGTTTTTGGGTTCTAGAGGCAAAGAACTGGAGCAATAAGGAGACCAAGCTCCCTAAATGACCTTGACCACAGCCAGGAGGAAAGGGAAGTGGATTTCCTGAGACTACAAGTTATTGAGCAGCAAAACATCATTGATGAGCTCTCCAAGGTAAGGTGGAAAAGCTGCTGCTTTCATCTGGGAGTGACCAAGGGCCGAGCAGAGGAAGCCCAAGGAAGGGGTGCTCGAGGTTCTGGCTGATGTGGCAGCAGGGGAACCTGGCAGGTTTCTGCGCTTAGTAGTAATGCAAATTATCTGTGGTGTGGTGTTTGGGAAAACCCTTTCAGTCTGCATTGGCCTGGCATGGCAGAACCATGTCCTTACTGTGCTGCTGCCCACATCTGGGAGGGAAACTGCCTGAGCTCCTTCAGCTGGAGACACACCAAGGCTGGGGATTCCTGCAATCCTGGGCTTGGGGTTTGCTTCCTTCTTAACATGTGCTCAGTCCTTGGAAACAGAACACACCAAAATCGTGATGCTCTTCTAGAAAATAACTTTTATTTCTTCCCTTTCTTTTTAAGCCTGTCCAGTTACTGACGTTATTTCATTCTTTTCCATCAGACCCTGGAGACTGCTGGCTATGTGAAGAGTGTCATGGTAAGAGTGACATTAACTTCCTCCTCATCTATATATGCTTTAAATTGCTGTCCATGGAAAGCAGGCAGGGCACAACCATATTTGTTCTCCCTTCCATCAGTGTTCAGCAGTGAGCTGGCCCAGGGGGTTCCTCAGAGCAGATTTTTTACCAGAAGTTGTTCACCAGAGAAAAGCACAGTGCTAGTGGGGAGGACAGCTTTAATCCCAGCCACCGCCTGCCCTGGTGGCCAGAGCAAGTGTCCCCATCTCTGGGGCAGCCCTGTCACCTTGGAGCTGCCTTTTTTCACTCTGGCTACCCCTGGCTCTGTGTCACCCCCACCAGGGCGTGCTCAGCCCTGCCCCTGCCCCATGCCTGTGCTGTGCTCCAGGGCTGCTGTGGGGTCACCACTAATGGCAATTGGTGGCATCTGTTCGATTGTCCTCAGCCTCTGCTGCTGGCCCTGGGACTGGCCACCAGGCTGAAGCAGCAGCACGTGCCAGTGTCCCCAGTGTCACCACACCCTTGTAGCCAGCGGCCAAAATGAAACATCTGAGGGTTTCCCCTTTAGAGCTCCCCTCTCTGCAGTCCTGGGCTTTGCAAGTCCAGAACAGAGACTTTTTTCTGAGTACTGTAAAAAATCGACCTAACTCCATAAAGAGGCAGGAATTGTTCCCTGGCAGGGACGGCAGGCCCTGGCACAGCTGTGGCTGCCCCTGGATCCCTGGCAGTGCCCAAGGCCAGGCTGGACACTGGGGCTGGGAGCACCTGGGACAGGGGAAGGTGTCCCTGCCATGGCAGGGGTGAAAGGAGGTGATATTTAAGGTCTCTCCAACCTGGAATTTGATTATTCTATTATTTCCTCCAGCTGGAAAAATCGTTGGCAGCAGTAAATGCTCAGACCTTACTCCAGAGGCACAGGGGACCTGCAGATCTTTAGAGAAGGAGCTGAGCCCCAGAGTGCTGAGTTCCGAGAGGCTGAAATGTGTGCAGTGGGGCTGTTGGGGGTGTGCACCTTCCAGAGCCACCAACAGCCACCAGAGCTGGGGGCAGGAGCAGAGCCAGGTCAAGGGCTGCAGTGCCATGGTCACCATGGAGCAGCTCCAAGGGGACACCCAAACTCTCAGCATAAAGCTTTTCAGCAGCTTTATTCTAGTTTGATTTTCATGGATTTCATAAAGAGCAATTTCTAGCTGTCTGTGGCAAACCTGAAAGGTGTTGGAGTAAATAAAATAACCCAGGACTGGTGACGGTGTGGGACAGTGGCCAGCAGGGATGTTCCCTGTTGCTTCCTCAATGGCTCCTTGTAGTGACAGGGTTAATTTAAATAACTGCTCTCTGCAAACAGCTAACACATCTCTTGACTCTTGCAGGAACGTGATAAGCTGCTAAGGTTCAGGAAGCAAAGGAAAAAAATGACAAGAATTCCCAAGGTAAAGAACAAAACGTTCTCTGGTGGCATGCTGATGGACAGTGCTGGGGTGCTCAGAGCACCTCGGGGCCATGGCAGTGCTCTCCTCAAGGGTCTGCAGATAGGTCCTAAACCTAAATTTGGATGATATAGTTCAAGGACACTCACAGACTGCATTGGGATATTCAAGGGGGGGCCGGGGACCTGTTTGCATCGAGCATTCTGAGCCTTTTCACACTCTGCATTTACCCTGTGGGACTTTGGTGGGATGTGGTTGTCTTAAAAGGAGACAAATTTTATGAATTAACACATCTCCAAATGATCTTCTAATGCTGCTGCCTGAAAACATGCATATGCTGTAAATAATTCATGATGGAGTTTAGTAACAGAGGAAAATTGCTGGTGAGGGAAGCAGTGGTGAGAGCTCAGGGAAAAGGGAATGGTGGTTAATGAGGGCCTGGCAGGGTGTTAGTGTAAATATGAGCACTAAAATGTCACAGTAGGGTTTAATGTCAGGGACACACAGTGTGCTGTGACCCACAGGTGAAGAATTAGAGTGAGGCTGGAGCTAATGAATCTATGAACAACTGATTGAGGTGGATGGGAGAGAACTCCTGTCACCCTGAAAATCACATCCAGGCCTGCCAGGGGTCCCATTCTGTCTCTCTGAAAGCTGCATGGGGCTTTGGACAAGGCACGGAGGGACAGGACCCAGGGAATGGATCCCACTGCCAGAGGGCAGGGCTGGGTGGGATTTGGGGCAGGAATGGTTCCCTGGCAGGGTGGGCAGGCCCTGGCACAGGGTGCCCAGAGCAGCTGGGGCTGCCCCTGGATCCCTGGCAGTGCCCAAGGCCAGGCTGGACACTGGGGCTGGGAGCACCTGGGACAGGGGGAGGTGTCCCTGCCACATTCTGGGATTCTCCTTCAAAAGCTACCCACTGCAAATTAAAACCAAAGGCCACAATCTAGATGTGTTTTTGTAAATCATCAATTAGAATTAACTTTAGATCTGTGAAGTGTTGTCTTTGACTCTCAAGCATTTACAGTAAATCTTTTTTTACCGACGTTCTTTTAAGCAAAAAGCATCTTTGAGTGGAAAACTGGATTTCTTCAGACCATAGACACATTGCTGTGGTGGTTAACTTCAAGTAAAACACTTTTTGAAGATCTGACTTTTCATGTGAAGGTTTTGGTGCTGACAGGAAGGACACCATGGTGATGACAGTGGATTAAAAGACATTTCAGTGCACAGCTCTCTCCTCATGCTGAGGTGAACACTCAGAATAAAAGGGTGCTTAGCCAGAGAGAAATTGGAAGGAAAATGCAGGGCCTGGGAGGACTCACGGGTGTGCCAGCTTAGGGATTCAAACAGGTTTAGGGACCCTTTGAGCTCTGTCACGGGGTGAAAGGTTCTATAAACACACGTGTGCAGGACTGGGCAGGTTCTGGAAGAGCAGCACGGGGAGAATTGCCACACCTGGAGCTGGGGGTGCTGCAGGCGCCCTGGGGCAGGTGAGGGGGGGCAGGTGCCCGTGCTCAGCCCCAGGGCAGTCTGTCTGGGTGCCAGGGCTGTCTGTCCGGGTACCAGGGCAGTCTGTCCAGGTGCCAGGGCAGTCTGTCCAGGTGCCAGGGCAGTCTGTCCAGGTGCCAGGGCAGTCTGTCCAGGTGCCAGGGCAGTCTGTCCAGGTGCCAGGGCAGTCTGTCCAGGTGCCAGGGCAGTCTGTCCAGGTGCCAGGGCAGTCTGTCCAGGTGCCAGGGCAGTCTGTCCAGGTGCCAGGGCAGTCTGTCCAGGTGCCAGGGCAGTCTGTCCAGGTGCCAGGGCAGTCTGTCCAGGTGCCAGGGCAGTCTGTCCAGGTGCCAGGGCAGTCTGTCCAGGTGCCAGGGCAGTCTGTCCAGGTGCCAGGGCAGTCTGTCCAGGTGCCAGGGCAGTCTGTCCAGGTGCCAGGGCAGTCTGTCCAGGTGCCAGGGCAGTCTGTCCAGGTGCCAGGGCAGTCTGTCCAGGTGCCAGGGCAGTCTGTCCAGCCCTCAGGGCTGTCTGTCCAGGTGCCAGGCAGTCTGTCCAGCCCCCAGGGCTGCTCCCTGACCCTGCTCTCTGTCAGAAGCCGGTGGTGGAGACGTTCTATGGCTATGATGAGGAGGCCTCCCTGGAGTCTGACGGCTCCTCCATCTCCTACCAAACCGACCGCACGGACCAGACGCCCTGCACGCCCGAGGACGACCTGGAAGAGGTACCCCAAACACCCTCCTGCTTTGCTTGCACCCTTGATTCTGGTTTTTAATGAAATTCCTCCTCTGTCCCATCATTTCTGTCTGTCATTTCTGTTCTCTCATATCTGTTCTATCATTCTGTCGCCTCAGAGCACAAAGTGAAACATTTCTGTTAAGTTTGGTGCTGTGCATGCTGGTCAGCATCTCGAAATCTCAGGTCTTCAGTAGCTTCACAACTTCCAGCCAAGCTGGAAATCTCATATCCTAGGAGTGTTGAATTTATGGCAGGTTTGTTGGTCTGAAAAACGGAGAAATTGGGCAGCCCTGTTCACTCTGACTGGCTGCAGACTTTGGCACGTGCAGTTTGGGCCAGCCCAGCTCGGCCCAGAGCAGCAAGGTCCAGCTTGTGGAAGGAGAAGGGAATGTTCCCCCGAGGCTCTGGGCTCCAGGGAAAGGCTGCTTCCTGGCAGGGAGCAGAGCACACAAACGCAGCACAAATTAAAGGGATTAGTCCTGTATTTGTCAGGGCTTCCCCACAAATGCTCTCCCCAGTGTGTGTCAGATCACTGGACCATTTCACAGCCCTGGGCTTAACAAGGGTCTTGTGATAAACAAAAATTGCCATTTCACGGTGCGCTGGCTGCAGCTGTGGGATGAGATCTGCCAAAAGGGAACCTGCAGAATTCCTCACTCCTTCCAAGATACCTAGTGGTTTCCAGGAAATCTGCAGGCATTTATGTGTGCACGGGCCTGTTTGTCCCTCCTCCCTGCATTGCCACTCTCCCCTGTTCAGGCAGTGGGAAGTGGCTGCATGCACCCAGCAGTGTAATTCCATTTCGTGGGGAGTGAAATATTCCGGTCAGCCTGACATGAAAGCGTTCCACGCTGGATATTCTGAGGAGGGGGAGGAAGATGAAGGGCTCCTTTCACGTTGCTGTCACCACTGCTACAACTACTAACTCCGGATTCCTGGTTTAATAATTGAGTGAGGCTGTCAGGCTTGGTTTCCTTTCCAAACTGAAAACCTTTTGTTGTCAAAGAAAGCTGCATTTTCACCTAATTTAAGGTGATGAGTTCCCCCGGTGCAGTAAGAAAGGGTGGGGCAGTCATTGGGGTGCTGAATGCAATGGAAGCTTTTATCTTTCCAAGGCAGGGATTATCTTTTATTTCTGTTTTGCATTTCCTGGAGGTAAGAGTGTGCAGATCGCACTGTTGGGGACGGAGGGGAAGCAGCTTGGGGGCACTTAACCAAGGTATTCAGTGCTGTGCCTCCAAATCGCATTTCAAAAGTGGCAATTTTGGCACTTCTAAGAGAAAACAAACCTAATCCCGTCTGTCGTGGCTTTTTTTATTTTTAGGGTTGGGATTAAACGAGTGAGATGGTACTTCTTGTCTGGGTTTAGATGTTTCTGATCTATATTATAGTTTTATCTATAAATAAACTATACTATTTCTTATCTATATAATAGATTTATAAATTGTGAGTTTTATATGTTTCAAGCTGACAAATTAAAAATGGAGCTTTATTTATCTTTCTATACGGTCTTTTAAGGGCAAACTGTCTAATTAAGAAATGTCATTTAAATTATTTTTATTTTTAACTTAATATTTAACTATTTGTGGCTTGTAATGTGGACTTTTTAATTTAATCACATCACATCATTAAGACTTATGAAGAAGAAGGTGAAGAAGAAGGATAAATTTCTGACTTAAAATCTTTATTTTGTTTTATATATATATTTGTTTTATATTTGTTATATATTTGTTTATTATATTGGTTTTATATATTGTTTTTATATATACATTTGGTTTATATTTGTTTATACGTTTGTTTTATATATATATTTGTTTTATATTTGTTATATATTTGTTTATTATATTGGTTTTATATATTGTTTTTATATATACATTTGGTTTATATTTGTTTATACGTTTGTTTTATATATATATTTGTTTTATATTTGTTATATATTTGTTTATTATATTGGTTTTATATATTGTTTTTATATATACATTTGGTTTATATTTGTTTATACGTTTGTTTTATATATATATTTGTTTTATATTTGTTATATATTTGTTTATTATATTGGTTTTATATATTGTTTTTATATATACATTTGGTTTATATTTGTTTATACGTTTGTTTTATATATATATTTGTTTTATATTTGTTATATATTTGTTTATTATATTGGTTTTATATATTGTTTTTATATATACATTTGGTTTATATTTGTTTATACGTTTGTTTTATATATATATTTGTTTGATATTTTAAAACTCTAACAGCCCCGTGTGTGTGTGTTTGTGCAGGGCATGGCCAAGGAGGAGACGGAGCTGCGATTCCGCCAGCTGACCATGGAGTACCAGGCGCTGCAGCGCGCCTACGCCCTGCTGCAGGAGCAGGTCGGCGGCACCCTGGACGCAGAGCGAGAGGTCAAGGTCTGCACGGCTCCTGTTCCCCGGCAGCGGGGGCTCGGGGTGGGCACGGTGGGTGTGGGACCCGAGTCCTCGCCCGGGCTGCTCCCAGCTCAGCGGGGGCGGCCCCGGGCACTCAGAGCACCGCACACGGACCTGGGAGGGGCTGCTCGGAGCCCGGCTCCGCTGGGGCTGCTCACCCCTCATCCCACAACCCCAGAATCCCACAACCCCAGAATCCCACAACCCCAGAATC
>VXBQ01011828.1:11794-22970 GCA_013400175.1 Phainopepla nitens | reverse complement strand
CAGCCCCAGCTCCCTCAGGGTTTGTGTTCCCAGCCCCTCACAGCCTCGCTGCTTCCTCTGGATCAGTCCAAGAGAAATCCAGGGAGAATGTTTTATGGGAAATCCTTGAAAGTAAGTTCTTTTTCCATAAAGAACTAGGACAGATAGCCTTAAGCGTATAATGCATGGTCTTTAATTCCTTCTGGGCTCTGAGAGATTACATGATTCTTCACAGAATGTTTAGAAGGCTTATAGTTGACATTTTTCTGTTAATTAAATTGCAAAGTGCCCTGTATTTTTCTGCCTGCCTCTCAGAGTTCCCGTGGCTCTGGACAGCTGGCCTGAGGTGCTGCTTTTGTTGGGAGCTCGTTGTGTGCTTCAGGGAGTCACAGAGCAGCTATATATTTGTAGGGTGGGGATGGAATTCCCAGAGCAGCTGGGGCTGCCCCTGGATCCCTGGCAGTGCCCAAGGCCAGGCTGGACACTGGGGCTGGGAGCACCTGGGACAGGGGGAGGTGTCCCTGCCATGGCAGGGGTGGCACTGGCTGGGATTTAGGGTCCCTTCCCACCACCCAAACCATTCCATGACTCCCTGAAGGGCTGGCAGGATGGGTCATGCCCAGCCTGCAAGGGTGAGGGCAGGCAGCAAAGGGACAAATTTGCTGTTTAACAGGAGAAACGTGCCTGCAGAGCCTTAATCTGTTCTTACATCTGTTCTGTGAAGATGTTACCCAGGAACATTCAGAGTGGGTTCAAGGTGTAATGCAGGAAAACTGACGTTCCCAGAAGTGTTTCCAGAATGAACACCTCTGAAACATCAGGGATTGCACCTGGACAGAAAATCCCTGGAGCCAAGGCATGCCCAGCTGTGAAAGCGACTGGATTTTAGTTTTTTCAGTGAGCCAAAAGAGGCACCAGTGTAGGTCACACAAACAAGGTCACTTCAGCGTAAATAACAGGATAAATAGCAGAGAAACAGTTCAAGGAAAGAAAATGTTCTGTGAAAGTATGTAACAAACAAAACAGCTAGCAGCGATTACACTGGTTCTCAGAAAACATGTGCAGGAATGTGGTGTCTATTTAAATAAGCAGGAAGCTACAAATACAGTAAAAAATGAGACATGGGTACGAAAGGGATATGGCACTAAATCACTAAATCCCAGATAAGGCTCTAGGTCACACTGAGGGCACAAAGCTCAATGACATTTGCCAGTTTGTAAGGTGAGGTCTGCTCTGAGTGTTCCGTGCCCCAAATTTCAGGGGACCAGCTGTGCCCAGAATTGTGCCACAATAATTGTCATTTGTTTTCCTGGAGAAAGGGGGGTTGCATGCAGCCTGCCATGAGCAGCTGTGAGGAGCCAGCTCTGCTTTGCCATTTTGTTAATCTTGAGTTAAATCTCAAAATCACTAATCCTATCTCCCAGACTTGATTTGATTACATTTGATTATTTGATACTCTGTGCTCAGCTGCAAATTTCTTCTGCCAAAGAACTCTCAAAATCACTTGTTAAAAGCATTTGGTGTTTTAAATATTTTCTGTGACTGCGTTAGGTTTGGTCTTTTGGAGAGAGTTTGATTTGTTTTAAATTTATATTTTAATTACGCTTTATCGATTTTTAGGTTTTTTTCCTTTCTCTCTCATACCCCACAGACACGTGAGCAGCTGCAAGCAGAAATACACCGGTCCCAGGCTCAGATAGAAGACCTGGAGAAGGCTCTGGCTGAGCAGGGACAGGTAATGCTGACTCCAGCCCCTTCCCCACCTCCCTGCTGGGGGACCAGAAAGGTGCTTAAAACTGAAAATGTTTTTGAGAGCAATAAAATATTAAATAATTCAATCATTGCCTTCCCAGCTTAACCTCTTCTTGTTGTTCTTGCTGATAAACAATGTTCTGGGCTTTGTGGGTTTTATATATTCCTCAAACTAATAGATTAGCTTCCAAATAAAGTTTAGTTTGCCTGAGCTGCAGAAATATGTAATCTGTATTTAGCAAAATAGAAATGTTATAGTAAACACACAGTTGGAAAAATCCCTTTTAATGCAAACCAGATTTTACCTGAAGGAGTTTTTTAATCACTAGAATGTTTTTATTCCATTTGTGTACTACAGAGCTGTTGAAGTTATATGGGCAAGCTCAGCTTAGGAAGTTATTTCAGGATGTAAAGGATGTACAATTTCATAGCTGTCGTTATTCTGTCCCTCTGTATGTGGGATTCAGTGAAATACTTGGGCTGTGCTGTTGCTGAGCGCTGCAGCTTCACCTACAGTGCTGTTCATTTCCTTCCCAAGGACATGAAGTGGATTGAGGAGAAGCAGGCATTGTACAGAAGAAACCAGGAACTGGTAGAAAAGGTATTCAGCTTTTCTGCTCGCACTATTCAAATGATATTTGTGTCTTGAGGGATGCAGAGAGTGCAATATTCTGATATTCTGATACTCTAATATTCTGATACTCTGTTATTCTAATATTCTGATATTCTATTTCCAGCCCTGCTGGAAATAATTGATGTTTAACACAAGATCCTCTGTGTCCCTGGCAGATCAGGCAGATGGAGGCCGAGGAGGCTCGCCTGAAACACGACGTGCAGGACGCCAAGGACCAGAACGAGCTGCTGGAGTTCAGGATCCTGGAGCTGGAGGTGTGGCACGGGTTTGGGGTCACTGGAGAGGGGCGCTTTGCAGGGAGGGAGCCCCATGAAAGAGGAGAAGCACAACCAGCCAGTGCTGGTGACAGGTTGTGGTGGCGGGAGGGTGGCGTGGCACGGGATGAGCTTTGGGGGCCCTTCCGACCCAGAGCATTCCATGGGTGGTGTGGCACACCGCTGGGTAACCGAGGAATTGTCCTTCCAGGAGAGGGAGAGACGGTCCCCTGCCATCACCTTCCACCACGGCCCCTTCACGGAGGGGAAGAGCCCTCTGCAGGTGTACTGCGAGGCTGAAGGTGTCACAGTAAGGGCTGCTCCTGTCTGTCCTCCCCTCCCTCAGCAAAACCCGGCGCTCTGTGCTGACTCTGCTTCTCCTCTCTCGTCAGGACATTGTGGTAGCAGAGCTGATGAAAAAGTTGGACATTTTAGGGGATAACGCCGTAAGTGTATGTTCCTTTAATAAATTGTGCATGCTTTGGGGAAACCCTGTGCTCGTGAGGAGTGAGCAGAGCTGCCTGCTTTGGTGCTGCACAGCCTGTCCTGCCTCTGGTTTGGGCTACCAGCAAAGCATTTTCTGGAATTTCAAGGTTTTGCTACCACCTGAAGAGTGGAACGCAGGGGCTCGGTGTCACTGTATTGCTCCTGAGGTTCTGTTATTTGGAGAATAGTGGTGGTGTTTGGTGCTTTCTGGCCACTGGTCACACAGAGTTTCTTGATTTGCTTGCTCTGCATTTGCTTTGCTTTTGCATTTCAGCAGCTGTGTGCTTTGAGTTTGTCTAAAATCCCATTAACTGGGATTTTGAGTTTGTCTAGAATCCCGTAGTAACTGGGATTTTAAACAAGAAGTCAAAACGGCAGCATGGAAAGGAGAAGCAAATAAGAAACTTGCAAATGCTTCTCCTTCAGCAGGTGGCAGTGAATACCTGCACACACAGTTATGCCCATGGGAGGCACACACGTCCTGTGTGTCTGTTCCTGTGCTCTCCTCTGCCAGCAGAGCCCCAGGGCAGTGAGGGGCTAAGGAGAGCAGAGCCCCTCTCCTCACAGAGCCCTCAGCCACGCCAGGGACCTCCAGGGAGGCCCCACCCAGCACTGGGGCTGCAGGAGGGTCTTCAGTGTCCTCACAGCTCACCAGGGCTGCCCCAGCTCTCCTCTGGACAGACTGGACACCAGGGCTGCCCCAGCTCTCCTCTGGACAGACTGGACACCAGGGCTACCCCAGTTCCCTCTGGACAGGCTGGACACCAGGGCTGCCCCAGTTCCCTCTGGACAGGCTGGACACCAGACATTTCCCAAGACAGTTAGAAAAAATTCTGTGTCCTTGTAAGGTACCAAACTCTCCAACAGTACCTGCTAATGGGATACTTTAGTTAATCTGGGACAAGAACAAGCCCTGCCAGACAGCTTATCCTTCTGTTCAAACTTTAATTAAAGGGAAAAGACACTTTTATGGCATTTTGCTCCTAAAGTTGTAGAAGCCAGTTGCAGTGCTAGTGATGAGACAGGTACTTGCTCTTTTGAGAGCACCAACAACGTTGTCCTTGTATTAGTTTAAAGGATTGCTTATTGGAGCCCAGCAAGAGTAAATCACATTCCAACCTGCACAGTCTATGGCACATTCAGCTACAGGGTGACTTACACTACCTTTGAGCTCAGGCAGACACCAAGTGAAATGCAAGCTTGTTGGATTTCATTGAAACTATTTCACAGGTAACAGTGTGTGATTCTTTAGAACACCACTGAGACAATTACAGAGAATTGTCAGTCAAGTTCCTTCTGTNNNCCAGTTCCCTCTGGACAGACTGGACACCAGGGCTGCCCCAGTTCCCTCTGGACAGGCTGGACACCAGGGCTGGCCCAGTTCCCTCTGGACAGACTGGACACCAGCATAATGCCATCCCCAGGACCATGAAGTACCAGAGCTCTAAATACCTGAGGGTGGGCAGGCCCTGGCACAGGGTGCCCAGAGCAGCTGGGGCTGCCCCTGGATCCCTGGCAGTGCCCAAGGCCAGGCTGGACACTGGGGCTGGGAGCAGCTGGGACAGGGGAAGGTGTCCCTGCCATGGCAGGGGTGGAACAGGATGGGATTTAGGGTCCCTTCCCCCCCAGACTACCCCAGGATTCCTGACTCAATCCCTGCAGGCTGGCACTGCCCCTGCCCCAGCAGTGCCCTAGTGAAGCTCTGCAGTCACCCTGCTCAGAACTCAGGGTCCCACTCGAGCCAGGCCAGCCCCTCCTCCTGCTCTACCTGTGCTCACACTGAAGCTTGGGATGAAATGCAAAGCCCAGTTCCAGTGCTTTGATTTTTTTTTTTTTTTTTGAGAAAGCAACAAAAGATGGATGGAATAGCCAACATCTGAATAAATGCTTCCCGAAATCATCGCTTGGCTGCACAAAGGGAGGATGGTGCATGGGATGAGCACTGCATCTCTTCTTCCCGTGGCTCTTTGTGCTGAGCTTGGTCTTGTCCCATGTAATTGTGTGTTTATTCCCTGTAGGGTATAAGCAGATCCAGTATCCCTTTTCTTTTTGGTAAATATGAGAATTTTGGAAGAATTATGTACGATAAGGGTTGGTAATGAACAGTGACAATGGCTTTTACAGTGATTTTGCATTACAATATTAATTTTCTCTGCCTCAGTTTATTGTTCCTCAGTCACATTCAATTTCAGATGCATTTGAAGCAGCCGTGGCCCGGGTAGCGGGTTGGTAACAGGACCCTGGGCTTTGTGGTGACTGTGCTCTGCTTTTGGTGCAGAACCTGACCAACGAAGAGCAGGTGGTGATCATCCAGGCGAGGACTGTCCTCACGCTGGCCGAGAAGGTGAGGAGCCAGCAGCACTGCTGCTCTGTGTCCGAGCCCTGCTGAGGAGGGACAGCTCCCCACCCAGAGCCATGGGGCTTGCTGAGCAATCGCTCGGGCTCTGTCCCAGCACGGGTGACAAGCCAGCAGGGCAGGCACACAGTGCTTCATTTAAACTGCTCCTGAGCTCCCAGAGCTGTGTCAGGGGCAAGGGCCGGGCTCTGAAATGGGGCTCTGCTCCCTCTCCAGCTGACAGAAGGGAACACACAGTGATACAGCTAATTTGGCTCTGCTGGGCTCTGCTCTCTCCCCCAGTGGCTCCAGCAGATCGAGGTGACCGAGTCAGCGCTGCAGCAGAAGATGCTGGACCTGGAGAACGAGAAGGTACCAGGGAGGGGCCAGGGAGGGGACACGGCCCTGGGGCCTGGTGGTCACTGACAGCCCCTTCCTTGGTCCCCAGGAGCTGTTCAGCAAGCAAAAGGGCTACCTGGACGATGAGCTGGACTTCAGGAAGCAGTCCCTGGACCAGGCTCACAAGGTGAGGGTTGTCAGGGGTGACTGAGCGAGGACACCTCGATTAGCTCGGTGCCCATGTGCCCCGTGGAGCTCTGCCTCGGGCCCGTGGAGTGCCCCAGGACTGCGTGAGGGGAGAGTTCAGCAAATCCTCTGCACCCCGAGCTAACCACGACTCCCTCATGAACAGAATTCCTGGGTTTGAGTGGCCCTGGCAGGGTTAGGACCTGAACATTAACTTACTCAACTCGAGTTTTAATTCAGCCAAAGTTTCACTAAAGGACTGATAAGGAAATTAGGTGTTCAGTAATTTGTATTACATTTTAAAAAAGGATATTTTAGCCTAGACGTTTCCTTGGATTTTGGATTACACCCTCTGTAACCAGAGTAGCTGGAAGTATTCTGGGGTGTGTAAATTTGAAATGAAACTGCTTTTAAGTCAGGTTCATCATTAGCTGATTCTAAGGCATTTCACCCATCTTTTCATCAGCTGTCTTGTTTCCATCAATGAGAGAAAGGTTATATATATATCCACAAAAGATAAAGTTTCCTCTCAGTTTATCTCATTTTGCCAGTTCTATGTAAACTTAGAGCAGAGTTACACTTTCTGAGGAGAAATTAGTATTTATCCTTCTTTTTCTGATCCCGTTGTCTACTTGTGCCTTGAACCATTTGGGGGAGCTTTTGCTCCATACATTTGCTGTCCTGTGGGTGATTTTTAGGATCGATTTTGCTGAGCTATATCTGGAGCCAGTGCCCAGTGGAAACCTTGGGAAGCACAGGAGCCCCTCACCTGAGGTCTCAGCCCCGTAACTCCTCTCAGTGGAACTTCCCTGCCCATGGCAGGGGGTGGAACAAAATGCTCTTTAAGGCCCAGTCCGGGGCTCTGTGGTTCCACCCTCTGTCCTGAGCAGCAGTTTGTGCAGCTGAAGGCTGTCTGCTCATGGGCAGCAGGGAGTGCAGAGAGTGTGCAGCCCATGCACAGGGGGCTGGGGGTTATTTGCATTCCCCTCTGTTTTCTGAAGGCACCACACGCGTGTCCCAGGCACAGCTTTGCTCCAGGGCACAAATGTGGCCTGAGAGCAGCAAAGGAAGCTTTGTTCTGCCCTGGAATTCGAGTGGGAAAAAGCTCTTTTGTTTTATAAAATTCGCTTCACTTTTGTGTTTCCTTTGTGCCCCTGGAGATGAGGAGCAGCTAATCGTGGTCCCCCTGAAGCCGAGCCAACAGGATTAGCCCTGCTGAGCCGTGGCTGCTGCAGGGTTCTGCTCCAGGAGCACTGGGCTGGCACTGCTGCAGGGTTCTGCTCCAGGAGCACTGGGCTGGCACTGCTGCAAGGTTCTGCTCCAGGAGCACTGGGCTGGCACTGCTGCAGGGTTCTGCTCCTGGAGCACTGGGCTGGCACTGCTGCAAGGTTCTGCTCCAGGAGCACTGGGCTGGCACTGCTGCAGGGTTCTGCTCCTGGGCTGGCACTGCTGCAGGGTTCTGCTCCTGGAGCACTGGGCTGGCACTGCTGCAGGGTTCTGCTCCTGGAGCACTGGGCTGGCACTGCTGCAGGGTTCTGCTCCAGGAGCACTGGGCTGGCACTGCTGCAGGGTTCTGCTCCAGGAGACTGGGCTGGCACTGCTGCTGCTCTGCAGGCCAGCAGAGTCCCCCTGCCCTGCCCCAGTCAGGACATCCAGACAGGGCTGATGGCTGTGTCCCTGAGGTGTGGGCCCAGCAGAAACCCCGGTGTCAAACAGCAGCACTTTGCTGGGACGAGGTCAGCAGGGTGTTGGTGTTGTTTTAAAAAGGAAAAGCAGAATCTTCTCCTGAGATCTGATGTGCCGTTTCCTTGGGCACAAACGCTCTTGGAGCCACAGCTCTGCCAGAGGAGGTGCTGGGAATGTCTTCCCCTGAGGCATTTTCCCCTGGCTGGTACAAAATACACACAGGCAGCGGAGTCGTTCCTTCTGGCAGGAGCATGGACTGGTGCTGCTGTGTCCTCTGCTGGATAGCAGGATAGCTGGCAAAGGGGAGGTGAGGGACTGAAAAATACATGTAAAAATATCTGTAACTCACCAAATGAGTCTTTTATGAACCTCTTTCCTTTTTCCCTTTTCGTATTTACATTTTCACTTCTCCCTTCTCCCTCTCCCTTCTCCCTTTTCCTTTCCTTTACTTTTTTCCCTTTTCCCTCCTCTCCCCACGGCCATCTCCCATCCCCAGGAAGGAGGAGCTGACCCCCACAGGTCTGTGGGGCAGACTAGGCGGGGCCCAGGGGCTGTCCCAGCGCCAGTGCTGCTCAGAGCCCCGCAGGATGAAGGCAGCCTGGAGCACTTTCCCTCTGGATGGAGCTCCCGTGCTGTCCCGTGGGGGAGGCTCAGCACGCAGCCCCTCCCTGCTCCCATTGCCTTTCAGGGTCGGCCGTTCAGTTCCTCACAAACTCCTCACCCCACCAGGGACAATGTCGAGCTGACAGCTTTATATTGTTTTTGATTAGCAAATTCTGGAATTAGAAGCCATGCTCTATGATGCCCTGCAGCAAGAAGCTGGAGCCAAAATTTCCGAACTTCTTTCAGAAGAGGAGAAGGAGAAGCTGAAGAGCGCGGTGGAGCAGTGGAAGCGGCAGGTGATGAGCGAGCTCCGCGAGAGGGACGCCCAGATCCTGCGGGAGAGGATGGAGCTCATCCAGCACGCTCAGCAGGTGGGTGTGGGGCAGCCTGGGGCAGGGGCTCGGGGAGGGACGGTCCCGGGAGCTCCAGCCTCTCCTGGAGCCGTCCCAGGCTGGCCTGGCGTTGTATAACCCCGCGCGCGGGGCACCGTGTTTTCCTGGCTCTGTCACCCTCGGTGACAATCACAGAGGACTCACCTACAGCTTAAATACCCCATTTACTTTTGGTAGAAGCACAGCACATGCAATTTATATCCCCCAAGCTAATGCATCTTCTGGGTACATCTGTATTTGGTTGGTTAATAAATATTTTTTTATTTGAAATCTGACAGAGAATTAAAGAGCTAGAAGAAAGAATTGAAGGCCAAAAAAGACAAATAAAAGAGTTAGAGGAAAAGGTAAGGTCATGCAGACGAACAGCTGCTGTGTGTGCACATGACCATTCTCCATTTCACCTGGGCCAAGGATGCACCCTCGTGTGTGTAGGGCAGTGAGAAAGGGGCACAGCTCCAGGAAACGTTTGCACTGGCACCAGTCCCTCTGAGGAGGGCAGGTGAACTGGTTAAATGGAGTCCTTCCTTCCTGTTGCCCTCGGGTGCAGCCTGGACGTGGGCCTGGGCAGGGACAGAGCCGAGGGCTCCTGGCAGCAGAGCTCTGGGGAAGGAGCTGGGGGTGTTCTGGGGCTGCTGCTCCCTCCTCCCCTCCCACCTCAGCCCCTGGACGTGCAGGGCAGGGAGCAGCCTGGCCCAGCAGGAACCGGGGCCTTCGCTCTCCTCCCCACCTGCAGCCAGGGCCGGTGTCACCCAGCTTTGTCCTGCCAGCCAGAGCTGCTGTGCTCCACCCAGAGCACCCTCAGCTGCACCCACCCCTGCCAGGGGTGGCCAGGCTCAGGTACCCTGGGCTGAGCTGGACCAGCACCTGAGACTGAGCCCAGACCTCAGCAGGGCCGGCCTTGGGCTGGTGGGAGGTGTCAGAAGAATTCAGGTGGTGTCCCCCCCATTTCTCCTGAGCCGGTGGCTGTGGCTGGCTCAGAGGGGCAGGGGACCACTGTCACCAGTCCAAGGGACACAGGAGCTCTGGTGAGCCAAGCTGAGCCCCGAGCACTCAGACCTAACTTCACACTCCACATTTCTTCTCACCTGTAAGTTTTGTTGTGCTCTGTCTGTAACCACAGCTTATTTCTCAGTTAAACACACTGTAAACTCTTAATCTCTTTCTTCTCTTCCATTTTTTCCTCTCTTCTCTCCCCTTTTCAGTTTTTATTTTTGTTTTTATTTTTCTCTTTAGCTTTCATTCTTTGGTCATAGTCCTTCAGGCCACATGCACAAGGTAAGCCCTCGGGTCTCCTCTGCTCTCTCCTGCTCTCCTCACAAAGCATCAGAACCTTCCTTTTGCTGTACCAGCAGGATTGAAGGGTCTCTTGGGCATCTCAGAGACCCCAAAAATGGAAATCTCAAAATCCTTAAAATAAAAGGTGAAACCTGGACACCAGCAGGCAAAAACTTGTCAAACAGAATTTCCTTCTTTAGAGGGAAGGACAAGGAAAAATTAAGCAGGCTTAAAAGCAAGGAAGCCTCTAGCAAGCCAGGGACAGCACCCAGTCTGGGGTGGTTGCTCTGCCTGCATCAGGGGTTGCTCCAGCAGCTGATCCATGCTGGAGGCCCATGGAAACCCTCAGCCCCTCTCCCTGCACAGCAGAGAGCCTGTGCTGCCTGCAGGACAGCAGCCAGGGGGGTTTGGGGGAACATGGCATTTACTGGGGTGTGTTCCTCCAGGCACTGTGCCATGGGCCCCCAGGGACTCCCTGAATGCCCCTTTTCCCCTGTAAATAGGGGATAAATTGCCCTGTTTCTGTGTGTGCTGCCAGAAATGAGCACGGCATGGAGGGAAACACTCCCCACTAACAACATCAGTGGAATATATCACAAATCCTTTTTTATCAGTGCTACACTTCTGTAGATAATTATAAAGAGGAAATCACAGAAGTTTTGTGAATGTTATTTTTGCCCAGGTGGGCTTTTCTTTGATTCCTGTTTCTGTCTCTTGTTTCAGCCCCCTGAGGCCACTCCAGCTGCTCCTGGTGTTCCTCCCAGAGGGACAGCCCTGCTTCCCGAGACCCACACAGAGACTTTACCCTTCCCACTCCCCAGATCTGTCCTTCTGTGCTGCTGGCAATGGGAAGTGCAGTCTGTGGGACTTCCAGTGGGGCTGAGCCGGGCTGTGTGGGGGTCCCTGCACCCCTGAAATCCCTGAGGAGCGTTTGGAGAGGACTGCACTGAGCCGACAGAGAGAGCCAAAAACTCTGCTCCTCGCTCTGCCACAGCCCCAGGCTGCTCCCAGAGTGCCAGCCCTGCTGCTGGACAGAGTGCCAGTCCTGCTGCTGGACAGAGTGCCAGTCCTGCTGCTGGACAGAGCCCAGCCCTGCTGCTGGACAGAGTGCCAGTCCTGCTGCTGGACAGAGCCCAGCCCTGCTGCTGGACAGAGTGTCAGTCCTGCTGCTGGACAGAGCCCAGCCCTGCTGCTGGACAGAGTGTCAGTCCTGCTGCTGGACAGAGCCCAGCCCTGCTGCTGGACAGAGTGCCAG